>WAAB01017961.1:0-50175 GCA_013389865.1 Piaya cayana
TTCGAGTGGTACAACATAATTGTCAAAAGATGTGAAATCTTTCAACCCTTCCAATAACTTCTAGTAACAGAAAGCCCTTCCACCTGGGCAACACAAGCCGAGGCAGATCCATGGTCAGCACATAAGTCCAGGCATCTGCTGGCTAAGTCAGATGAAGATAGATACACACAGCACTGGACATGTTTCTGCGCCTTGTGTTATTTAGAATGTCACACTAAATTATCCCTCTGGTGCCCTCTGGCCTTCCAGCATAACTGTGTGTATGTGCCCATAGCAAGCCAGCCTTAGGTAATCATAGATCATAGAATAGGTAATCATAGATCATAGAATCACCAGGATGGAAGAGACCCACCGGTTCAGCGAGTCCAACTGTTCCCACCAGTCTCTAAACCATGTCCCTCAGTACCTCATCCACCTGCACCTTAAACACCCCCAGGGGAGGCGAGTCAACCCCTTCTCTGGGCAGCCCGTTCCAGTGCCCAATGACCCTTTCTGTGAAGAATATTTTCCTTATGTCGAGCCTGAACCTCCCCTGGTGGAGCGTGAGGCCATTCCCTCTTGTCCTGTCCCCTGTCACTAGGGAGAAGAGCCCAGCTCCCTCCTCTCCACAACCTCCTTTCAGGTAGTTGTAGAGAGCAATGAGGTCTCCCCTGAGATAATAGGTCCTAATAGGACCAGCTGGCTCACTAGGATCAGAAGACCCTGAGGAAAGAAAGTAGCTGCTCCTTTGCCCCTTCAGTGGGAGGCCTGGCAGGGAATTTCAGCCACCAGAGAGCAAAAGTGGTTTTGAGAGGATTTCCTACCATCTGATGAAGCTCATCCCTTTCTAGATACTACTAAATCATTCTTGACAGAGACAACTTATCCCTAGGGCTTCTGAAATGGCTTCTGACAAACAACCTCTTTTGGTATTCGAATGCATTGAATTTCCGCAAGCATCCTGCATTGGTGAAGTATTTCCTGCTAGAAAGGGATGCTTGCACTCTCTTTGAGCCCCTCATCCCTGATTTTATAAATTACACAGGATGAATGCTGTGCTTCACCCTAACTACACAAAGTGAATTATTTGGAAGGGAGAGTAAACATTTCTAGCAAGCATTTTTTAATCAGAGAGTGTTTACTGATGTCTTTTATGACATGTTTTCCTGGCTGCTTAGAAGAGAGTGAGAACATAATTTCGAAATTTCATATTTTTTTCCCCAACTTATCATTTGTATGGGAACACATTCCAGAGGTATAATATATAGAGTCTTCCACAGAGAATAGTTTTTGGAGAATGATTCAGCCCATACCCTAGAAGAAGAATACTTCTTCCAGGCGTAATAATATCTGATTACAATAGTAATACAGTGGAAATTAGTATATCTCACGTTTGTCATCCTTTCATAAGTTGCACAATAGTTGAATTTTTTGCTTTTTCTCCCTTATGATGTATTTGAGAGCAGTAGCTGTCAATCTTTAAAGTGAATGATTTTTGACACTTAGGAGCAGTGAAGAAAGCTAAACTCACCAGCATGTTAAATGCCTCCATAATATCTCATAACACAAAAAAATGCAAACATAGGTTGAGGAGGGAGGAGAGGCTTTTTTTTTGTTGTTTTAATTTAAAAATTATTCCTATTTCAAAACCAGTCATATGTGTTTTGATGGCAGGAAAAACAGCATTACTGAGCCAGTTAACTTTTAAATCTAGTTGGTTTTTTATCTTAGTCATTAGGAAAAGAATTTTCACAGAAAGGGTCACTGGGCACTGGAACAGGCTGCCCAGGGAGGTGGTTGATTCATCTTCCCTGGAGGTATTTAAGGGACGGGTAGACAAGGTCCTGAGGAACATGGTTTAGTGTTTGATAGGAATGGTTGGACTCGATGATCCAGTGGGTCTCTTCCAACCTGGTTGTTCTATGATTCTATAATTTCCTCTAAAAATATCCCCATTGAAAACCGTGCAGCTACTTGCAATGGAAAGCATGAATCCATGTAACTTAAGATCATTAAAGTGAGAAAAATATGTTCAGCAAAGTATCAACCTTTTAACTAGAGGTATTACGCTAAATTTCCACTCAGTTCTGAAGCGAGAGGTTCTATTACTCTCCTAGCTGTGGTAGAGTGTTGTGATTTTTTTTTTTAGCTATTTAAAAATAATAAATATGGGATAATTCTGCTAGATTTTACTTAGCTAATTGTCTACCATCCAAATGAGATGCTCTGGAGGGAGTCCAGAGAAGAGCAACAAAGCTGGTGAAGGGGCTGGAGAACAAGTCTTACGAGGAGAAGACTGAGAGAGCTGGGGGTGTTTAGCCTGGAGAAGAGGAGGCTGAGGGGAGACCTCATTGCTCTCTCCAACTACCTGAAAGGAGGTTGTGGAGAGGAGGGAGCTGGGCTCTTCTCCCGAGTGACAGGGGACAGGACGAGAGGAAATGGCCTCAAGCTCCATCAGGGGAGGTTCAGGCTCGACATAAGCAAAAAATTCTTCACAGAAAGGGTCATTAGGCACTGGCACAGGCTGCCCAGGGAGGTGGTTGACTCGCCTTCTGTGGAGGTGTTTAAGGCACGGGTGGATGAGGTGCTGAGGGATGTGGTTTAGAGATTGATGGGAATGGTTGGACTCGCTGACCCGGTGGGTCTCTTCCAACCTGGTGATTCTGTGATTCTATGATTCTAAATCCTTAAAAGAATTTGCAACAGTAAGATGAGAAACAGCTAAAAGGAGGTGGTATTTTTCCATTGTGGAAATCCTACTTATTCCTCAGCCTTTTCTGTAGGTTCTGCATTCCTCATTCTTTGCACCCTCACCCCTCTGCTGGGATTTAGCACCCCACAAAACTTTGCTGTCTAAAGCTATAGCCCCAGTAACCAGCCACTGAAACCACTAATCCCAGAATAATTCCTATCTGATTAATATCAACTGGGTTTGATCAGTTTAATGGTAGAAGATGGCAATTGTACTGTGAGCTTTTTCCAGTCTTTGTGCATGCATGTAGATGTAGAGGCACATACACATGCCTACATATTGTGATGAAGCGAAGCTTTTCACAATCACAAGCTCATCCTGTCACCGTGGCAGAGCACAGAATATTGTCCAATATAACAGCAGAAGAAAGTGGGGGTAGTAATTATGAAAACACAAGATACAGCCAAAAACTTTCCCCAACGTGTCTGGTCATTTAAATTTCAAGTAATTTTACTTTTGCATGGTGAGGACTCAAAATGTGTTCACAACCATCACCGTGCTGCCCTGTTGGACCTTCATGCCAATTTATGGACTTTTTACTGAATTTGAAGAATGTCCAGTACAATACAGAGGGGTTTGTTGGCCGTGCCCCCCAACATAAGCCATAACAGTAATGCTTAGAGTAATAAATTCCCTTTTGCCTATGGATTAGTCTACTGTAATGTCAATTCCTGGCACAAGAGGGAAGAGAAGGAATTTTTGTCTCAGCCTTCACAAAATCTTGTAAGGAGAACAAAGGGTCAACTGAGTGTAGATAATTTTATATCGAAGTCTCGGCTGAGATCAGTCTTCGGAAATGTCTAAACCTCCTCCCTTCAGCATTTTCCAATACTCCTTAAATCAATACGTGTGCCACCAACTTGAAATGTTTCCTTATGTATAGGGAGTTGACCCTGCCCACGGCAGCAGGGGTTGGATCTGGATAATCTTTAAGGTCCCTTCCAAGCCAAATCATTCTATGATTTTATGGTATTAAGCAAACAAATGACAAGGTGCCACCTGTCTAAGGCTTTGTATCTTGCTGCTGAGCTTTGAGATGTATTTGCTGTCTGAAGGCTGAGAGTAAACCCTCTCTGGTCTTTACCACGGAGATGCTCTGTAACACCCACCTTACAGCAGTGATGGGTAGCTTTTATTTCCCGATAATGCACTGGCAGCATGTTCCCAGTTACTAGAGAAATAGTAGTGAAAGCATATGGGAAACCTTATTCCCTTTCCTAATAAGAAATACAGTGGAATTACACTTTATAATACCACAGACATTTGTTTATGACGCACGTAAATCTTGGGATTTGTTACCAGGAAGACACATGCAGAGCTTTTATATTAAAGAATTCACATTCTGCAGCTGAATCTATTATTTTTTAAAAAAGAAATGCATTATTATTCTTATTAACCATACAGAGCGTAGCCTCAGCTGTTCATACTTATGCCTGGAGCTCCATTAAAGATTTCCTAGGTTAATAAGATTATAGAGTATTTAGTCTTTATTAATTATAGATATGTATAGATTAATGCTTATTTATCCGCATATACTCAATTAATTTCCAAACATTTGTGCTAATTTGTTGAAAAATCTACAATAAATATCATTACAAAGGAGGTCTTCAGTCTAACAGCCCTTAGGGATTAAATATCACCAGGAAATGGAGGGAGCATAGCTCTGATCCACGATCCCTTGGATTATAGCTCTGATCCTCATCCCTTGATCCTCAATCCCATGTTCTTCTAGTCTTCAGCAGAACGTTTCTCCCCCAGTACAAACTACTGCCTATGGCATCTCACCGTCTATTTCCCATCTAGGATTCCTAATACTTTCTCCTCGCACATTCACAGCAATAAACCAGGCATAGGTAGTGGCTCTGGACTGTCTTCTTTTTTTATAGCTATTTTATCTGTGTTGAGCTCCCAGGGATGACCAGCTGTGGCATCCCTCCTCCCCAAAGCCCTGAGGTCATGGTCTGAGCTGCTCTTGCAGGCAATATGAAATCAATATCAAAACTTCTATGAACTACAACGATCCTAATCTTGGCTTTGTTTACCCAGTTAATGAGCAGGCTAATGCACAGAGCCAGAGACTTCTGAGAACCCAGGGAATGGAAGATTTACCCTGCTAAAGCAGTTGGACCTCAACCAAAAAAGCACTTGTGCTTTCAGGAATCACTGACAGTTTTAAGAGCCAATATTTCACGAGTTTGGGGAAGGCAAGCAAATACTGCATGCTGTCAAAAATGTGAACTCAAACATCCTTTATACGGCCTTTGCTTGAAGGTTTGATGTTTTGGGGTGCAAATCAGAGGTCCTTAAAGCCCACATCTTCGGTTCAGTCTTACTCATCCAGGGCAGTTCAAGCAGATTATTGAGACAACTTTCGGAAATTGGTTAATGTTGATATTTTGGATTTAATATGTGAGGTAAAAGTTGTATTAATAACTCTGGGTTTTACATAAAATGAAAAGGCAGTCAAAACCTGAAATATCCATTTCCTGGGATCTCCTCATATTAAAAAACTCTCTCAGCAGAGGGTGAATTATTTGCATTTTTTAATTTCTGGAAGATCAGAAAGTCCAAAGCTCCATTTAATTTTGATCTTTTGGAATTATTTTTTTTTATATTGTTCAAACTGCCCAGTTTTTCTTCAGTCTGTCAGAGCAGAAGAGCTGGCAGAATATAATTTTGTTTAAATCACATTCTGGTGGAACATTCTGCATTTAATAAATGAATATTTTGCCATGGGAAACTGTTTCACTGTAGCAGTCTGAGTTAACCGAGTAACAAGAACATAAGCTTCATTTTCTCCCCTACCTTGCCACTTTGCCATTTTGGAAGGATTTTTCACCCATTTAGCCCAAGGATAAATGGTCAAACAGGCTGGAAGGAAGGAAAACTAAAATTCTAATCTCTAATTCTTTGAATATCATGCGCCTGGTGAAGGAACTGGAGCACTGAGATTGTTTAGCCTGGAGCAAAGAAGGCTGAGGGGAGAACTCATCATTATCTCCAATTACCTGAAAGGAGGCTGCAGTGAGGTAGGTGTTGGTCTCCTAAGTGAAAAGCAATAGGAGGAGAAGGAAAGATGTCAAATTACACCAGAAGAGGTTCAGATTAGATATTAGGAAAAATTTCTTCACTGAAAGGGTTATCAGTCACTGGAATGGGATGCCTAGGGAGGTGGCTGGGTCACCATACCTGGAGATATTTTAAAGATGAGTAGGTGACGTGCTCAGCAATATGATTTAGTAGCGGACAGATGTTGTTGACCTCAATGATCTCATAGGTCTTTTCCAACCAAATGATTCTATGACTCTATAAGCTGGTCATAAATTATTGCGAAGTAGGTGCTAGTTTTTAGTGATGGTATTTTGAAGAAAAACCAAAAACACAGAAAAGAGTGAAGTTTACAAATATCTAGAGAAACTGTCATGGCTTGGTAAATAGTATTTATATTTTCTGCTCCTGCAGGGGAAAAAATATCATCTGTGCCTTTATTTCCTCAAGAAAACATATTATCAGAGATTAACATCAGGTGATGTTTTGCTAGTAGAGTATGTTTGGGGAATAAGAAGGTGCTAGTTTCTTCCAGGTGAAAGTTAAAACACTGGCTCTGCTTCTCAAAAATGAGCCAGAGGCGGGACAACACCTTTACAGCTCAAATTTTATGGCCTCAGAAAGGAACAGGCTATTCTCACTTCATTATCTTGTCATAAACCTTACTGTTAATAAAACAAAAAAAAGAGATTTTTGTTTTAAAAGACATCTAGAATCTAGGAGACCCTGTCTCACTAAAAGGAAACTAAGGAAAAAAAAAAAAGAGTTTCACTCAACTTCAAGAGTTTCAGCTTGTTGAAACTGCTTTTCTTCCCATGCTATATCCATGTATACTTTACCCTACCCGTAGAGGAACAGTTATGAGATCTATGGACTTGGACAACAGACCTGGGCAAGAAAAACTCTGGGGTCTAAACAGGCAAAGCTGCTCTTAAAGAAACTCTCAGATTTCAGGGATACCACATTGCCTCAGTAGTCTTTCTGTGCCAAGCTTAACTGGAAATACAAGAGGTTTTTATTGTATGCTATACTAATCAATAATAAATGCTGGAGTTTTAAACCAAAAAGCTTTAATACATGCAATGTGTAATAATATATCAAATTGTATTGAGGAAAAACACTGTTCAGAAAACTCCAGTATCTTTTAACTAATACACTGGTTTGCAGGAAATTATGAATAACTTATTCTTTCTGTTTATTTTCACTTTGAAAATGAAATTCTTTTAAGGTTAAAAGAGAAACTTTTGGGTTGTTTTCATCCTGTCATTTATTAAGAGGAATCCTTAACTTTTAATAAAATATTCTGTATAATATATTTTAACAAGTGAAATTATGATTTCTCATATTTAGTATTTCCATTACAATTTATTCATTTTGTACACACAAAATGATATCTTTAAATCACTAAATAGTCTTACATTATAATCACCCATGAGACAATAATTTTGTACTTTAAAAAAAAATAATAGCAATCAAACATAATTTTTGTAAGTATTGTAGAACTAGCAAGTTTTTTTTTACAGTGTCATTGTCAATGAGAATGTTAAAAAAAATATTTTAATAAATGAAAGGACACTTGTACTGTAAGGTCCTACATGGCTGAATTTCATAAGCAGTTAGAAACCTTGATTTTAGAACCATTGCATGCTCTGGCACAGATAGAAGGTTAATTATAAGAGAAGTATTGCTTTATTAGAACAATATTTCCAGAATAAAAAGTTGCCAAGAAAAATTAAATGTAATTTGTGACTTCCTGTCTGTGGGTGGTGATGCTCTTACAAGCTGTAGTCCTCAAATTACTTTTCATAGAATCATAGAACAACCAGGTTGGAAGAGACCCACTGGATCATCAGGTCCAACCATTCCTATCAAACACTAACCCATGTCCCTCAGCACCTCATCCACCCGTGCCTTAAACCCCTCCAGGGAAGGTGAATCAACCCCCTCCCTGGGCAGCCTNTTCTCTGGACTCACTCCAGAGCCTCAACATCCTTCTTGTGCTGAGGGGCCCAGAACTGCACACAGTATTCAAGGAGCGGTCTCACCAGTGCCGAGTACAGAGGGAGAAGAACCTCCCTGGACCTGCTGGTCACACAAAAAAAATCTCTGTAGAAACATTGCCCTGTGCATTTGGCCCATAAAGAACAAAGTGTTACTCCTCTCATCTCCTGTATTTATGCAGTATTTGTGTTTGCTGCCTGTAGGAAATGATTACTCTTGGATACAAAGCTACACTACGTGCACGTCACTTGGAAAAGGTATCACTGTGCATTCTGAACCGGCATCATAAAAGAGACGTGTAGATAGCAATGCTAATAAATATACAGATAAGACGTTAAAGGCCACAAAATTAAAATGAAGGCTAAGCTAAAGCTGATGTTGGCATCCTGCTACTGAACTGAGAATAGGCCGTCAATAAAGAAGCAAAGGGATTTACTGGAGAACCTTGCTAATGTGTGCAGCAATAAACAAAAGGGAGATCTCCTGACCTGGTGAATGAATAATCTATACTGGCAGCAAAAAGGGCATGAAAGAAGTGAGATTGTCTCTGTGAGGAAGCCATCTAGGCATGCCTGCACCTCAAATAGTGTCTTCAGTTTTGAGCCCCTCAGTACAAGAAGGATATTGAGGTTCTGGAGCATGATCACAGAAGAGCAACAATGCGGCTGAAGGATCTGGAGCAAAAGTCTTATGAGGAACAGCTGAGGGAACTGGGGTTGTTTAGTTTGGAGGAGGCTGAGGGGAGACCTGATTGCTCTCTACAACTACCTGAAAGGAGGTTGTGGCAAGGCAAATATTGGTGTCTTCTCTCAAGAATCTAGCAATAGGATGAGAGGAAATGGCCTCAAGTTGTGCCAAGCGAGCTTTAGATTGGATATTACGAAAAATTTATTTCCTGGAAGCATGATCAGACATTGGAATAGGCTGTCCAGCATAGGTACCTGAAAGTATTTAAATACCTTGAAGGTATTTAAAAAACTTGTAGATGTTGCACACCGGGACATGGCTTAGTAAGCATGATGGTATTGATCTGACATCTGGTCTTGAACTTCAAGGTCTCTTCCAACCTTAATGATTCATTATGAAAGTCTATGGAAAGGGCACATTTTTCAGGAACTTGCCAATGGTGTGGTGTCCATATTTCCACTCTTTTGTAAGTTCATCTTTCATGGGTGCTGCAAACTTTGAAAGCCCTAGTGATATGGCATTGCTACAGGGTCTAGTATAAAGTTAGAGACTTCTAGACACTATTCAGTACCCAAGATTCCCACATGTGTATCTGTTCACAGGAGATGGTCTTACTGTGATGATACGTGCACCTATGAGACCTTCCCAGGAATTCGTTAAACACTAGCAAATAATGAAGGTTTCACACATCTCCTGCCTTTGATGCTCTTGGGTTTAAGCTGTACAGCCTTGATTTACGTCTCCTCAAAGTGCTGGAGAGTTTCTATGCTGCGGGGTCATAGGTCAGAACCCATCAGGTATAACTCACAGGTAGAAATGCATCATAGAGTGTTTTATCACAGCTTGTGCCAGCAAAACAAACACTGGATGCTGTGAGCGATTTTATCTTCTTTTGCTTGGCCAGTCCAGATGGACATGGAATATTATCTGCTGACATAAACATGAAAGGCAGGATCATGTTTTTATCACATTTGATACTTTGTGTGTGTTCTTATGATCATTGCCAAAAAACCCTCAATAAACTCTCTGATGCCTAGACATCCCCTTCAGGAATGAAATAACTACATCAAACTGTCACAAGTTCAAATGTTCAATTAAATATTTTTTTTTGTTTACTTATTAAAGTAGCTGCACACACATCATAAGAAATTTCCGAAATAAAATAGTTTCTTGTGAAGTGAATTTCTCCAGATAAATCAATGTGTTTGTATGCAAAGCACTATTCTCCAACAAGCTCTGCTGAAAGCAATATATGACTCATTCTAGCTATTCCAAGCTATGCATGACTCATATTGAACGATGGAGTCAGCAGGTCATTTGTTCTTATGTCTCTGCAAAAGTATTTGGTCTCTGCATATGCCCAGAGGGAAAGGAAACCCTTATGAAAATCATTCAGCCCTTTGGGGAAAGCCTAAATCTTCCTGTAGATGAATGTATAGCTCATTAGAAACAGTGGTCACATCCTACATTTTGACCAACTCCATATTTTTTTTCTGAAATGGAAGTTTGGTTTGAAATTTATCCCATTATCTGGTATCATAATCTGCTTACGAGGCACTGGTTTTCAAGTTCCACGTGCTGTGGAGGTTTTCCTTAAGGAGTGATAATTAATAAACAGTGTCCATCTACTAGAAAGCAATTTTGCACTTTAGAGGGACACCGAGCCTGGTGTTGAGGTGCAGCTCTTGGCTAGATGCTTATTCTACCCTCTGCCTAGTTTGGAATTCAGTAACTTTTTCCTTAAATCCCTTACATTTTTCTGCCTGTATGGAAAGAACACAGGTGCTGATGTGTAACATTAGGAGTAAAAATATTAGTTGAAGGGGTCTATGGCCGTATTCATAAAGGAGACAAAGAGGATCATAAGATTTAATCTGTGTGAGTGTATGTGTATATAGGTCTATGTGTATATTTATATAGTGAGACATAGATACATGTCTCGGAATTTGAAACTGTGTATTGAAGAAGATTTATTTTAATACTACCTTGTGACACAGAGTTGGGCAGAATATGACTGGTTAATTATTTTTATGTATTTTAAATACGAAAGTTCTCCTTTTCTCTTTAGGATTTCCTCTGTTATCTCATCTATTTGTCCTTCCTTCCATCTATTCATCCTCTTTCTGCATGTTGCCATTTTCAAATCATTTGAATAATGGTAATGAAACTAAATGGAGCTTTTGTTCTACGTATTGTTTCTTGGGCTCACATTTGGATGACAAAAGCATCTTTAAGGTTACTTAAGTAACGCGGCTGCTAAAGTAACTGCATTATATATGGCACTCATGGTAATGTGTTTATTGGTGCATCAAGCACTTTTAAGGCAATAATTATGACTCCTCTTTAAATCTGTTTTGGCTGGCTTTCCTAGAAAGGTATTTGATCATTTCATGAAGTGTTATTTTGCTATGCAGGAAGCAATTGCTATTGCTCCTTTTTAACTAATACGCATTGTTTTAAAACTCAGGTTAATGTAGGCCCCTTGAGAGGTTGATATAGAGCAGCCATGGGTTTTTTGGCTCCTGTGGATTCTCTAAATGTTATGAAAATGCTTTAAATTCAGTTAAATGAAGCTAAATTAAATAGAGTACCATGTATATCCTGGAAATGTACTCTGGTATGAAACAACCTATGACTTCAGAACTATTTGGAAATCAGTACCAATACAGGAAATCAGTGGAAGTGTAGACAAAGGAACGTGTCACACGACACTGATGGTAAGCAGAGGCTGTGAGAACCAGGTGTTTCTGAAGAATCATAGAATCATCAGGTTGGAAGAGACCCACCGGATCATCGAGTCCAACCATTCCTATCAAAGAAGACCAATAATGAAAAAAATCTTCCCTTTCCATATATTATAAGGTATCAAGCTGTTTCTTAATTTTTCATAATTGCTAATCTTTTTCAAAATTAAATTCTACCAAGTTCTCACAGCTGGATAAAAGCTGGAAGAACGAAGGATATTTTTCTCTATTATTTTAATTAATTTGCTTGTCTTCTAAAAGATTAAACCTTTTTTGCTTGGGGCAAAAAAAAAGAGATTTGTGATAATTCAGTGGCACATGTACAAACAATATCAAATTGCACTGCTTGCAGTCTTGTGACCCTGTATACAAAAACCAGTGTGCTCTTTGGGACCGGAGGACACTAAGCACAGGCTGAGTGGAGAATGCATGAGAGCAGGCCTGATGAGAAGGACTTGGGGGTGTTGGTGGGTGAGAAGCTCAACATGAGTCGACACCTTTGAAAAACTGCTGGATTCTATGGTTCTAGGTTGGGTTCTAGGTAGGGTTCTAAGGTTCTAGACTGGGTTCTAAGGTTCTAGGTTGGGTTCTAGATAGGGTTCTATGCAGGAGCACAGATATCTATGGATGGTAGGGAAGCCTGAGAACCCCATGGGATGCTGGAGTGGTGATGCTCCTTGGACAACCTTTCAGCCAGGTCTGTGTTGGAAGGACTTGGTGTGGGAGGGCAGAGCAAAGGGAGGTAGACTTGATTCTTAAGTAAGAAGTGGTGTGGGAGGAGAGGGTGATGTCCTGTGACTCAATAGCGGTCATGTGGGGCTTCTCAGACCTGACGATAGCTTTGTAGTTGTGTGCAAAATTATAGAAATAACCATGAGATACCAGTGATGTGTTAATGACGGGGTGCTAAGGGGCATGGTTAGTGTTTGATAGGAATGGTTGGACTTGATCATCTGGTGGGTCTCTTCCAACCTGGTTATTCTATGATTCTATGAATGTGCACTTGCAGCCCAGAAAGACAACTGTATCCTGGGCTTATCAAAAGCAGTGAGACCAGCTGCTCAAAGAAGATGATTATCCTCTACTCCGCTCTTGTGAGACCCTCACCTGGAGCCCTGAATTCAATCCTGGAGTCCCCAGCACAGGCAAGGACATGGATCTGTTAAAGTCCAAAGGAGGCCACAAAGATGCCCATGACAGGGATTGGAACTAGATGATCTTTAAGNCCTTTAAGGTTCCTTTCAACCCAAACCTTTCTATGAATCTAACTGAGTTTTCAAACATCCAGGAAAATCTTGCTTAGACCCTGTGCCAGAGGTACCCTTTTACTGTGTAGGATACCTGATCTAAACTAAGGACATTGACGACCTAGAAAATTAAAGCCACCAGATTTTTTTTTTCTGGAACACTGTGTAAACACTTCCAAGACCTATCATACCTTCAGTGGGAAACCTGGCAGATGAGAGAACCCTCAATCTATTATAATTCAGTCAAGGTACTTGGATAGACAGTTAATCCCTGCCAAGAAGAAAAAGAAGTGTTTTGCTGATGGCAAAAGAATTGTGTTTTTTAACTGCATCAGTACTAAAATTCTGAATGAAAGAACAGGCTTATTGAAACAAAAGAAGTATGAAACACGTTGTGTGATCTATCTTGACAAGGCATTTGAGCAGTATTCAACACTCACATTATTGAAAAAAACAACTGGATGATTCAAGAGACCTGAACAAGGAAAATATTGAATGAACTGTCATCTCTGCTGAAGTAGAATGGAGTACACACTCCCGTTTTTAAAAAGATTGTCTGATTATTAAATTTTTCTTGTAATGCTTTCCCAGCTGCTTTTTAAATTAATTTTTAAAACGTTTAAGACCGTCCAAAAGTGGGAACTCCAGAACTTTGCTTTGTTGTGTTCCTCTCTACCCCTCTCAAGTGTTTCAAAAGGTGACATAAGGGCAATGAAGCCCATAATGACTAGTGCTTAGCTGTCCCCTTTAGCTTCCTATGCTCATACATCTTCTTTTTTTTAGCTTCTCTCTGTATTGTCCATCGTAGTGGTTACTTTTCTAGATGGAGTTTATTCCTATAAAAAGGCTATGTGGATGTCTATTGTATCTCACAATATCAGCCAGGAAACAATTGCTGGTTTCAGATTCTGCTGAAGGAAAAGGTCACAGATGAATGAAGAAAAAAAAAAAAGGTTTTGTTTCTAGTGTCTATTTATAGTACCAGGAGTTCCAAATTTTGTTCAAGCACTGGAGAACTTGGAGACTAAGATTGAGCACATTTGGAAGGAAATGGATGCTGAGAAAGGTATTGGGCTGCTGTAACTTTCATCATAGAGTTGGGTGTGAGTGTAGGATGGGTCCAAGAGAATACATCAGCCAGGGAAACTCTTCAGAAACCTGAGTTAGAAATGCAAGCATCCACTGTAATTCTCTCCGCTTCTTAACTCTGGTCTTGGCTGTGGCTGGCAAATTTCTACAGAGAGCCAGACATGCTCCATGACCCTAGATGCCAAATTCTATGAAGGGATTCAGAAACACATTCTCATCTGTTTTTAATCTGTTGTCCCTTATCCACACGCGTGGCTTGAGACAGTACTACAAACTCCAAACAGACAGCAAGGCACCTCAACAGAACTGAGCTGTGAAGAAGCATTGGTCTACAAGAATTTTATTAAATTCCTTCTTTCAAAGGGCATTTGGACTTTGCAGAGACAGGGAGGAGGGTATTCCCATGGCAGCACGAAGAACTTTACCCACCCTGTGCCCACTTGCAGCTTTGTACTAACATTCTGCCATGCCTGATGATGCGGCCCAAGCATTTCTAATTATTCAACCCAAAATCAATTGTCCTGGCAAAAAGATCAGAAAAAGCATATGCTGGAGAGGCTCAGTTATTGAGCTCAGCCTCCTGCTGAGCCAGTACTCTTTAATTCAGAATTATCAGAAAAGTTGCAACTCCAATGTGAATTCTTGTCTTTAAAATACTAAAACGAGCAAGAAATAATAGCCTTAAACTGCTCAAGGCATTTTAATGATGGTGAAGGTCAAAGACAATGTGCAGATTTGTGGAAGTGAGGAGGTGTCAGGCACTAATGTAATTCTTATTTTCACTGAAGTAAGTGGACTGAAGCTTAGAGTGGAGGGAGGAGGGAGAATGCAGATGGGCTATTCAGTGCTGCAAGGAGAAGGGAGAACTGCAGTCAGCAGTAACACAAAGGACGTCCCCAAGCATTGCTCCATCATTTTACAGTATCTCAGAAAGCACAAGGATCCTCCTGCCCTTATGACAGCAATTAGAGGGAATACAGAAAGGGGAAGTGTAGCTTTTACAGAAAGGCCATTTGTGATATGATGGTGCTGAGTTGAGTAATTTCTCTTAGATTATCAGCTCCAGCTGGGAGAGTGGGTGAAGAGCAGGAAGCAGGTGGCTCCTGAGAAGGAGCACCTGGCAGAAGGTTATAAAAGTACTGGAGTTAAGAGGAGAGTAGGGAAAGATTAGAGTCTTGTGTTTTATTTATTAAAAAGTAAGAGGCCTAGCTTATACTGTGATCTTGTGGAGGGGGGAAGGTTGAGTTAGTGACAGTGGATTTGTGAAAGGTGTTGAAAAAGCCCTGGTCACTGCATTGAGCTCTTCCTGGGTAAGTAAATATTTTGCTAGTTTATCCTATAGCAACAAAAAGAAGAAAGGTTTTTCAAGTTCTTAGTATGCGTTTGAGTAATGCAGCTCTGTTTCTGCTCAGTTAAAAGGAAACTTTAAAAATTTTTTTCTGTGTGGTTGTACCAGATACAGTGTAAGCAGAATATTCCGTCTTCTTTTGCTAAGTCACTGATGGCAGCGACGCTGTAGTTGTTGTGTGGCTAGGAACCAACATGACTTGCAAGTACATAAATTCAGTAAATCTGCAAATTAACTGATGAATTCTCGAGTCTTTTGCCTTCTAGAATCAAGCAGTGAGATAATAATTGGCAGGAGGAAAAGGGAGAAATTCATTTGCGGATGCTTGCTGGGCTCAAGATAGATCTCTGCAAAGCTCGGGAAAATAGCTTTCTGTGGCTCTGCTGAGTTCCTGTTTAATTACTTAGCTAGATATGACCTTGCATAACTTCTGTACGACAGAGAACCAGGAGATCTTTTGTGGTAAACAGAGCCCTTAATAACTCTGTTCTCCAATCTCTGTTTCTCTAACTGAGGCCACCCTTTATATAACTACATATATATATATATCCCTGAAGCACCTAATTGAGAAAGGGCTTTGTGAGGGGATAAAAACATTTAAGTTGCAGGTAGTGGTTACACAGCAACAGTGTTCCTTGTCTTTTTATTGTTACATACAAATACTCTTACCAGAAGCCTTATTTTTAGTCATGTGTCCTTTGAGTTGGCAGTTATTATATGTTTGGGCACTGGAAGGAAATGCCAAAGATGTCAAAGAGAGTAATGTTGTGTTGTTTTGGGTTTCTTTCATAGCATTTAGGAAGTTTGTAACTGTTCGTTCGCAGTTTTCTTGCATGCACCTGTGAATCTGCGGTATCCCAAGGGATGTGGGTGTGCATGGCAACTTAGGAGAGCCTATCAGATAGCCCATGTAACTCTGCAAAGTGAATCTACATTATTTGCAGTAACAAACGCTAAGAACTGAGGGAATGGGAGAAGTAATGATGTGGCATAATGCAGTGGACTGTACTGTGTTGAGAAATTGTTTCATTACAAGCACTGCTTTATATCGTTTTCTTGTTTTCTTTCAGTGTAGAAAGCACTTTATAAATAACAAATATTTTCTTTTGTCCTGGTGATGCAGATGCTTTAAACTTGCATTGTGGGAGACAGGTTGAAATTAGTTTTGAGGTGCATAACACTATAAATGTGGACTGAGGGGGTTTGTGGGTTTTTCCCCCTCCTCTTATTTTTTTCTTTCTTTAGGGGAGGGGTTGGTGCTACATATACCTGTAATATGAGAAAGAATCATAGAATCATCAGGTTGGAAAAGACCCATTAGATCATTGAGTCTNTTGTTGACCAACATAGAGAGCCTGTGTTAATCCCTCTGGCTATAGAAGCCACTCATGGTTCCACTCATATCCTATCCCTAGAGGTCAGACACAACATGCATCTCCATCTTCTGGTATCTCCCTGTGTCAGAAATAGCCTCTCACCTGCCAGGAAACCCTAGTCCTTTCTGAGCTGCTGGCCAAACCTGCTGCTTCAAAATACATAGCAATGCTTTGACATTGTTTAAATATCAGCCCCTTAAATATAATCTCCTTTTGTTATTCTTGCCTTCCAAGCAAAGAAGCTGCCCTGCCATAAGAGGTGAAGGCAGGCCCACTGGTTCTTAATTGCCTCCTTCCCCAAGTGACTTGGAAGATTGTTCTCTAACTGGCTGTAATTACCCTTTACTGTAAGCTAACTAAAGTACGCTCTGATTTCGGTGTTATGCTCATCAGCAAGCATCCTGTCTTGAATGTTAATGCATTCTGGGAATGTCCAGGTTATAAGAATGGACTGATGCGTGTAGCAAGTGTTTGTGAAATACCCTGAGGGATGAATTTGTACCGGGTAACTGATTTGAAAGGAAATCCAAGAAGTTAAGGACAGAATGTCAATGGATGGTCAGGTGGCAGAGTGGATTGGTTTGGGAGGGGTTATGGTTTAAGCTGAAAGAAGGGAGATTTAGGTTAGATATTAGGAAGAAATTTTTTATTGTGAGGGTGGTGAGGCACTGGCACAGGTTGCCCAGAGCAGTGTTTGATGATCCAGTGGGTCTCTTCCAACCTGGTTGTTGTTTGATTCTATGATTCTATGAAAGCTTCCCTCATTCCTTGACTCGAATGTAATGCAAAAAACCAAAACTCACCACAAATTTCTTTAAAATAATAATAAAAAAATTAAAAAGTCTGAATCCTAGCATACACTTTCTCTTATTATTTTCAAGATGTTCAGCAGTGTGCACTGTCCAGTTTTCAGATGAGTAAATGTGTGCAGCACGTGAAAGGGATATTGAATGCTTTTAACCACTACAGTTCTGCCATCCTGCTCCTGGTTAAGCCCCTGGATCTGGAGTTTTCTGCCCTGTCTCTTATAATGAGCAGTGAAGCATGGCTGCTCTGCCAGGCACAGGTGGAAAGGTTTGCCTAGTAATGTTGTCGATAGCTGGATAATAGAGGCAGCGACTTGGGGTTTTTGTGCTGAGTGAGATTATTCCGGTAAAAAGCGTGATTTGAATTTCCAAGTGACTGTGTGGACACTCTGCTTAGAGTAATAGGGGCTCTTTAACCAGTATAGAGTTACAGACTTCCTTGGCGGAGGAAACCACAGCAGGAAAAGATGCTCTCAGAAATGTGCAGGTGGAAAGCCATTGCTGAAACATTTGTTCCACAATTGCCTTTTCAGTTAATTTCCTCTCGTATAGAAGCTCTTTCTCGGAGCATTTTACTGTGTATTTCCAGAGAGAGTGCACTCGATCACTGAGCTCGTGCGTAGTGCTCGGATTTCGAGGCACCAGGAGTGCCTGCTGCTAGAAATCAGCTCTGATGAGCATTCACATGCCTGGTTTGGCTAATAGAATTACCTGAAGTGTTCTAGTGTGCAAAATTGGTTTAATTGTATATGAGACTATCGCTTTTGCTGGATATTTTTGTACCTCTCTTAAGGAGGCTGACGGATATGGAAGATGTAGAAATGGAAATAAGAATTAAGAAACAGAAATCAGTGTTTAAAAACAAAAGGCCTTCTAGTCGCTCATGAGAGCATTTGGTTATTTACAGAGGGGAAAAAAAGCATAGAATAAAGGCTTTAGAATGTGATGTTGCATGCTTACAGTTTGTCTCTGAATATGACTATTCCCACATGTGGAAAATTGCAAGGGAAGAACTCTCACGCTGTTGAATTCTGTCTATACTTTCCAAGTCACATGCATCTTTGAAAATTGCTCTGAATGAATCTAATGGCATCCCTAGATACTACAGCCTGTGAAAATAAGTTTAAAAGAGCCCCTGAAGAGTAGTCTGTGGGCTTTTCACCAGACTAGATGGTGATGTCACTTGCCAAAGTGTAAGCTAAGCTTCCATCCTCTCACTGGCAACTCTAAATGCTTATCTGTTAGTCTGCTAAGAAAAATTATCCTGTGAATTCCTGTAAGTCAAAATGTCACTGTAACTATTTCAGGCTTCCCCCCTACTTTTTCTCCTTTTGTTCTTTTTAAATATAGTGATAATTATGTAAGACTTTGATGACAACCATCTTCTGTTGTTCTATCCATTTTTCAGAAATAGTGAAAGAGAAATAATACAGAAAATGTCTATAAATGATATTAGGTATATTCTACGTACATACACGTGCATGTCTGTGCACGTGGGAAAACTAATTAATGCAGTGTGAAAATGTGTTGTTATCTAAAAATTCAGATATCTCAGCAGCAAACTTGCTCTAGAAAGAGCGATCACTTTATTTTATAGCAACATCTCTCTTATGTGAGGTATAAGAAATCTTCCGTGTTATCCAGATGCTCTGGGTGAAGCCCTTGAGCAGAATCTATATGATAAAGAAGCAACCAGTATATTCACTGTATGCGTTACTGTGTGAGACCATCTCTATGTATCGACGTACATATACATACATGCTCGTATCTGTGTATATATGTGGGTAAACAGACTTTAAAAGTAATATTAGGTAACGGTGTCTATATCTGCTAGCTACAGTTGTGGTCTTTTAATCTAAGAAATGGATCTTGCCACCTTTTTTAAGCTTTGTCTCTTTTTGAATAACCATCTGCGCATGAATTTATTTGGGATGTTGTCCTCAATTCTTGCCTTACCTTCACATCATTGATGTTCATCCTCGTTCCCTCCTTCCCAACAAAGATGTCATCTATGTCAACCAGAATGTACCTATCCAAGGACAGAGTTAGCTTCATTCCTGACAGGAAAGAGATGGCATCGATAAAGATGAGTTTGTGCAACCAGAAGGTCAGGTTGTTTCCAAAAAGGACTCTCTGAATCCCATCGTGAAGCCCCAAGTCTTGGATGACGGTTGCATACAGAGCAGCCTTTGGCAAAGCCGTGGGGGATGGTCTGGAGGTTTGCAGTTCTGTTAAAAGCACAGGTTGGTAGGTGGAATGGTTAAACTGGAAAACTGTCCAGTCTTCGCCGGGGAGAGGACCGCTCTCAACCATTGGCGCTTTGGTAATGCGCAGCAGGGGAGACTGAGGGTTTACCACACAGTCTTTGAGGGCGACGTTATTGTAAAGGTGTAACGGTAATCCTTTAAGTTTTGTAGTAGGGGAGCTGTTCTCGTTGGCTTTATGAAAACCAATTATGCTAACACTGTATTCCACACAGTATTTTTCCAGAAGCTCTCTATTCCATGCGTCCATGGATGCATACTTTAAAATATTCTCATATATAACGATTGTGTATTTTCCTCTTCCGTTGTCTGTGAGGGGAGGAATATCCCCCTTAGCTGGCGCAATGACCATGTGGTACTGAAACCTGCTGGACTCGAGGATGGCTATGATGTCTTGCCCCAGCTGGGAGTACTGGCTTTCCACAAACAGGAGGACAGTGGGATCCGTTTTAGAGGGATCGATTGGCTTGGCTGTTTTGAGCTCCGCAGACCTGTACGGTAGAAGCTTGGCATCTTCACACTCCACTGCTCCGGTGGTTTCCACGAGGGCCATTTCCTGCTTGTAGCCAGCGTAGAGATAATAGGCAGAAATGATGATACTTGCCAAGCAAAAGGTTGCCAGGAGAATGACCAGTGTTCTGAAACTTCTGCGGAGCTTCACGATTAGATTCATCTTTCACAGGACTTCTAACATCTGTTGGACTTGCTGCTTTTTTTTGGTTTTCTCTTCCTAAAGTGCCATAGGAACGAGGAGAAGCAGAGGTGCTGATTCCTCCCCCGAGATGTTCATGTGACCATTGCAGTGCATTTATGAAGCTGTCGGGAAGGTTGTAAAGCTGTTGGAGGGGGAAGTCAAAGGATCTGGAAAGCTAAATTGAAAGATATTTTCTCAGAATACAACAGCTGCCAATAATCAAGGAAGAGGACTCTTAACATTATCTGCAACAAGAAATAAAGGAAGAAAAAATAAAATCCATAAAGCAATTAAACCCACACATTAATAAAGACAGTGATTGATACTGTTTATCTGAGTTAAAAGGGAAGTTGACGAACAATTCAAGGAGCACTTAGTGTCACTTGCTTTCTTGATGTGCTAAGATAAGCTGCATTAAACAGCATCCCCATATACTTAGGGTATAAAAATAAAGTCTAAACATAACTTTTGAGGATATTTATCTCTTCATTTATGGGCATTTCTTATCTAGAATGGTTCGTTGATATTACAAATGGGCATGACTGAAGAGTGCAGGATGTAGGAAAAAAAATTAGGGCAAAGTAAGTATTTGTTAAACAGTGGGGCCATGTTCCGTATCAAACTCAAATTACATGAGTATTTTGAAAGGGGTAACAAGTGCCGTGTTGGACTATGAAGCTAGTGAAGCACACGAGAGGACATAGAGGAAAGGTTTGTAGGACTCTTCCCTCTAGTTTTCATTTTGTACCTCGAGGGATCAGTACTTTACAGTCCTAACCCTCACTGCCTGGCCAGCCCTGAAGCCCTTAGAATCATAGAAAAACCAGGTTGGAAGAGACCCACTGGATCANAAATGTGTTGTTATCTAAAAATTCAGATATCTCAGCAGCAAACTTGCTCTAGAAAGAGCGATCACTTTATTTTATAGCAACATCTCTCTTATGTGAGGTATAAGAAATCTTCCGTGTTATCCAGATGCTCTGGGTGAAGCCCTTGAGCAGAATCTATATGATAAAGAAGCAACCAGTATATTCACTGTATGCGTTACTGTGTGAGACCATCTCTATGTATCGACGTACATATACATACATGCTCGTATCTGTGTATATATGTGGGTAAACAGACTTTAAAAGTAATATTAGGTAACGGTGTCTATATCTGCTAGCTACAGTTGTGGTCTTTTAATCTAAGAAATGGATCTTGCCACCTTTTTTAAGCTTTGTCTCTTTTTGAATAACCATCTGCGCATGAATTTATTTGGGATGTTGTCCTCAATTCTTGCCTTACCTTCACATCATTGATGTTCATCCTCGTTCCCTCCTTCCCAACAAAGATGTCATCTATGTCAACCAGAATGTACCTATCCAAGGACAGAGTTAGCTTCATTCCTGACAGGAAAGAGATGGCATCAATAAAGATGAGTTTGTGCAACCAGAAGGTCAGGTTGTTTCCAAAAAGGACTCTTTGAATCCCATCGTGAAGCCCCAAGTCTTGGATGACGGTTGCATACAGAGCAGCCTTTGGCAAAGCCGTGGGGGATGGTCTGGAGGTTTGCAGTTCTGTTAAAAGCACAGGTTGGTAGGTGGAATGGTTAAACTGGAAAACTGTCCAGTCTTCGCCGGGGAGAGGACCGCTCTCAACCATTGGCGCTTTGGTAATGCGCAGTAGGGGAGACTGAGGGTTTACCACACAGTCTTTGAGGGCGACGTTATTGTAAAGGTGTAACGGTAATCCTTTAAGTTTTGTAGTAGGGGAGCTGTTCTCGTTGGCTTTATGAAAACCAATTATGCTAACACTGTATTCCACACAGTATTTTTCCAGAAGCTCTCTATTCCATGCGTCCATGGATGCATACTTTAAAATATTCTCATATATAACGATTGTGTATTTTCCTCTTCCGTTGTCTGTGAGGGGAGGAATATCCCCCTTAGCTGGCGCAATGACCATGTGGTACTGAAACCTGCTGGACTCGAGGATGGCTATGATGTCTTGCCCCAGCTGGGAGTACTGGCTTTCCACAAACAGGAGGACAGTGGGATCCGTTTTAGAGGGATCGATTGGCTTGGCTGTTTTGAGCTCCGCAGACCTGTACGGTAGAAGCTTGGCGTCTTCACACTCCACTGCTCCAGTGGTTTCCACGAGGGCCATTTCCTGCTTGTAGCCAGCGTAGAGATAATAGGCAGAAATGATGATACTTGCCAAGCAAAAGGTTGCCAGGAGAATGACCAGTGTTCTGAAACTTCTGCGGAGCTTCACGATTAGATTCATCTTTCACAGGACTTCTAACATCTGTTGGACTTGCTGCTTTTTTTTGTTTTCTCTTCCTAAAGTGCCATAGGAACGAGGAGAAGCAGAGGTGCTGATTCCTCCCCCGAGATGTTCATGTGACCATTGCAGTGCATTTATGAAGCTGTCGGGAAGGTTGTAAAGCTGTTGGAGGGGGAAGTCAAAGGATCTGGAAAGCTAAATTGAAAGATATTTTCTCAGAATACAACAGCTGCCAATAATCAAGGAAGAGGACTCTTAACATTATCTGCAACAAGAAATAAAGGAAGAAAAAATAAAATCCATAAAGCAATTAAACCCACACATTAATAAAGACAGTGATTGATACTGTTTATCTGAGTTAAAAGGGAAGTTGACGAACAATTCAAGGAGCACTTAGTGTCACTTGCTTTCTTGATGTGCTAAGATAAGCTGCATTAAACAGCATCCCCATATACTTAGGGTATAAAAATAAAGTCTAAACATAACTTTTGAGGATATTTATCTCTTCATTTATGGGCATTTCTTATCTAGAATGGTTCGTTGATATTACAAATGGGCATGACTGAAGAGTGCAGGATGTAGGAAAAAAATTAGGGCAAAGTAAATATTTGTTAAACAGTGGGGCCATGTTCCGTATCAAACTCAAATTACATGAGTATTTTGAAAGGGGTAACAAGTGCCGTGTTGGACTATGAAGCTAGTGAAGCACACAAGAGGACATAGAGGAAAGGTTTGTAGGACTCTTCCCTCTAGTTTTCATTTTGTACCTCGAGGGATCAGTACTTTACAGTCCTAACCCTCACTGCCTGGCCAGCCCTGAAGCCCTTAGAATCATAGAAAAACCAGGTTGGAAGAGACCCACTGGATCATCGAGTCCAACCATTCCTTATATAGTTCTTGATAGTCCTACCTAAATTCATGAAAAATTATCATTGGTAAAAAAACCCCATATGACTCAGAGGCAATTTAAACTAACTAAATAAATAGCCCATGCTGCTCTATGGATCTAAATAGGAATTAACATCTTTCTGAATTATTTATAGTGTTTGCCTATTGGAACAATGCGAGACTGTAAACAAGGGATGATTTTTGAACTGCAAGGAAGAAACATTCTTTCCAGGCAGATACTTGTCAGTTGATGTGCCCTCCTCTGTTAACTCAGATTACAATTTCGAGTTTCATTTTGAAAATTATTAATTAATCTTGAGCTTTACACCTAAAACTTGAAAATCCTCCTAAGAAAGGTATTGAAGAACTTGTCTAGCAGTAAGTTTTATGACTGTGCTATGCAGTTCTAAGGAACCTCCTGATTGCGTCAGTTCAGGATCTTAAAAATGCAAGAGCAAAGTTTTAATTTTGATTTAAATGCTTTGTATGTCCCTCTCCTAGTATTACAGTACTCTACTGCTCTGGGGGGCTTATCAAGCAATGAACAAAATTATGGAATTATAGAATTGTTTGGCTTGGAAGGGACCAAAGTTCATCCAATCCTAACCCCACTGCCATGGGACACCCTCCACTTGATCAGATGTCTGCTTGCTTATGAGAAGCTTGTTGCTACTCATGCAGTTTGGGGAGAGGGAGTTGTTGGTGAGGCTGCTGGGAACTTTGCCAGACTCAGGTATTTATCTGCTTTCCCTTTCTCACTTGGAAGTTTGTTAGGAGATTCTTACCCCTCTTATTGTGTGCTGCTTCCTCAGTGACCCTGCTGTGCATCACAGCAAAAGATGAGCAAGGGGGATGATTTTTCCACAAACAGAAGTAAGCAGAAATGAAAAAAAAACATTCTGTATTTAGTAATGCCTTGTTTATGAGAGAAGAAATAAAGGAATCATGGATATCACTAGGAAATTAAATTAATTTAAGGAGTATTTACCCCCTCTTTGGTGCTTCCCTTGTTCTGCAGTCCTGTCTGCTTGCTGGGATCTTGCTTCTTATTAAACCTCCAATTAAGATTTTATCAAAAGATAGAACTGGATCAAGCAGAACACTCTCTGTGAGGCTAAGTTCCAGTTTTGGTGACAATGATGAGTCACTCAGCCCGACTCTGAGGGTTCACCGGATCAGCAGAATTGCTTTCTGTGGGATGGGCAGCCTCACAGCACGAGCAATTTCCCTACAAACCAGATAACTGCAACCAGCCTTAGCTTGGTTAGTGAGACAGGCAGTTATCTGGGAAACAATAATCAAAACCCCTCTTGGACTCTGTTTTCTCTGCTAGCTTTCAGCACTAGAGGGCAATATTTTCTTGCTTTTTAGCAAGCAGCACCTGCTCTCCCCTCAGCTCACAGAGCAGGTAGGCCTGCCTGCAGGCATCCTCTTTCCAGAAGCCTCTTGGAAATCCTCAGGGCAGGTAAAGCACCTTAATTAAGACTCTTATATTGAAAAATAAACAAAAAAACTAGGACTTCTGCTCTAAGAAATCTGCTACTAAAGCACACTGAATACTTACCAAATGTCTCAGCCTATACCTGTAGCACAAGGGAATAGGAGGCAAGGAGACTTAAAACTGCATGTTTTTATCTCAATGCTCTGGCCTGCTGGATCTCCCAGCTACTGACACTGCAAGATGTCAAAACAATACACTTCATGAGCCAGATTTGTCCTGCTACTATTGCTTGTACTACTAAAATGTGAGAGGCCTCTGGCTTTAGACTAGGTAAACCAAAAACATGGTCCTCATCTCAAAATATTTGATCCAAATAACATTGGCAAAATCTCTTCCAGTCATAATATTAGTAATTGTATTTACTGTAAGGTGGTAGATCTGTTGTATGAGGCTGTTGTGATGTATCCGATGGGTCTCTTCCAACCTGGTGATTCTATGATTCTATCTAAGTATTCACACTAGATGTCTAAGTATTAGAACTGATAAAGAATTTAAGCTTGCATATGGAAAACTGGCATTGGAGCAGATCTTTTTTGGTTTGTGCGTTGTGTTTGAACTGCTCTGTTGAACTGATTATACTGCTCAGTTATATTAAAAAAAAAGTGTGAAGTAATTAAAGTTTATGAAAATAAATCAGTTATATTAGCCATTAGTGGGACATTTTCCAAGGCATAATTGGAAGTTAAGTGCCATTTGTGCCTTTGAAACTCTCCCCCTTAAAGTTCAACAGCTTTATATTCACTCAGGAATTCAAATATCTTTGGAGTATTTCTGTGCTATATTAATTTGAAAAACATGGAAAAAAGGTCATATTTCATAATTAACGTTACTAATGTAGTTTCATTTTAGAAACTGGTGTTTGAGGTCCCACGTTCCTATGGTTGCTGGTCATCATTCATTGATTCTTGAGGGACAAATCCCAAAGCTGGGTAGGTTTAATCAAGGAATCAAGGCTACATTCATCCTGAGTTGGTCCTCTTGCTTTCCGCTGACTTCCTGTACATAGAGGGTCCCTTCCCCAGGAGGAGGAGAGCTCTGTAATATAAATCCGTGAGGCCATACCCATTTGCAGGAATGGTAATTTTTCTTTAATTCAGGCAGCCAAAGAAAAACAGAGGTTTAAAAATTGCTACCTCCTTTCTAAATAATACTTCCTGCTTCCCCATAAAAATGCAGTTGATTGATGATTAGGCTGTAGTGATTTTGAAGATGATTGATTGGGAGATTAGGACTCGACTATTTAAAACCCATAGCACAATAGAGAACACAGCTACTTGTTAATACCATGGGCCCCTTGCCACAAGAAGGATGNGGAGGTTCAGGCTCTTAGGCACTGGCAGAGGCTGCCCAGGGAGGTGGTTGACTTGCCTTCCCTGGAGGTGTTTAAGGCATGTGTGGATGAGGTGCAGAGGGTCATGGTTTAGAGACTGGTGGGAATGGATGGACTCAATGATCTGGTGGGTCTCCTCCAACCCTGTGATTCTATGATTCTACGTGTTGACATTGCATCAGGAACTAAAACTGATTTTCTTGAGGTCCAGTTCCTATGTGCAGAGCATCTCACAGAGCTTAGTGATTTAATGAGCATCTTGACCAAATGATACGTACCTAATCAGAAGGGGAGGGATACAGACATAGCAGAAGGCAAATACATATCACAAAGTTAGCTGGTAATTGCTAGTTAAGGGTAGCTGAAACAATGAAGTTATTGCCTGGCTAAATAGGGAAAACTCCATTAGGAGTGAGAGTTGCTGGTGAGTTCTTGGTGCATGGGCTGCCATCCTGACCACAGAGCTGTAAGCTCCTCTCCTTGTACGCTGGCTAAGGATCTCATATCTAGTTCAGCTTATGGAACGCGGCAACTGCGATTTTAAGCAAATGGTTGTGTTTGTCCATGCCACAGATCAAGCTAATACACTTCACATTTGCAGCAGGGTAAGAATGTATTGCCAATTACAACGCTGAGGAGAGGAGCAGGACGCTTGTGTCATTGCTGTGTGGTTCCTTCTAGTCACCTGTCTGCACCAGAGTGCAAGGTTGTGTGAAACGCTCTATAGGTATTCACCTGGAGAGAAGCCAGATGTTTCCTCTCATCCTCTTCCAGCACAAATCAGAGGTCAGAATGCCTTTTATACATATATATGGCTTTATATATATATAAACCTTCCCTTTAGGCAAAAAGATTAATGTAAACCCTTTCCTCTTTCCTTCCTTTCTAAGCTTGTGTGACTCCTGCCTTTTATTAGCAGTCCAGTGATCCATGATGCCTACTTGCTTCTCCTTACATATGACTGCTCATTCGATACAGAAACAAGCAAACTGATTGGAGTGAAAAATTACTCCTAGCTGGTGACTGTTAGCAGAAGTTCAGAGTTTCTATCCTCTGCAGGGGGAAAAACCAGCTTTTTCTTTTTTCCTCAGAAAAGTTTCCAAGAGACTTTAATATTTCCCCCCCCCCCTCCCTCTTCACCAACCTCAGGAAAGGAAGGAGCTAACTATTTTCTTCTTCAAGCTGAACAAAGTTGTGATGTGTTGGGGTTTTTTTGTTTATAAACATGGCTTTGCTCATGAGGGGTGTTGATGCCAGCTGCTCATAGCTCACCCCAAAGAAAACCCCTATCTAGGATAAAGACAGCTTCTCAGCTCGTGGAAGACCTGCAACCTGCCCAAAACTTTCACATCTGTAAGTTAAAACACCAATTTTTCAGTATTTTCAGCAATTTCATCAGTCTGCATTGTGCATACAATCTTCTGTGATTACAGAAAGCTAAATTATGCCAGAGGTGTCAAAGTTGATAATTATTTGATATAAAGCAAAATACCTCAACTTGTACATTGAATGAAAGCTGGCATGGTCTTACACGTGAAACAATATTTAGAAGCTGGCTGTTAGACCCTTTTGACTTCTATCTTTCTTTGGCTTTAAACTTTTCATAGAATCATAGAACAACCAGGTTGGAAGAGACCCACCAGATCATTGAGTCCAACCGTTCCTATCAAACACTAAACTAAATGACTTTAAAAATGACTTCGGAACATGGAGCTTTGGAGGAAAGAGGCTCCTTGGTAGAAGGATGGGTAAAGATAATTTTGGGGATAGGTTTTACACATACGCATATTCTCATTTTTGTACATATATGCACTCACACACATTCTTACTTTCTATATAATATAGCTGGGAAACATGGTGTAAAGGCAGTTTGAAAGTGTGTAAACTTTTCTCTCTTGATAAACTCCTATCTTCCAATTACTGCAGACAGATGAATACGAAATGAATAATTTCTCTTACTCCAGGACCACCAAAACCAATCTGGTTTTCTCCTGTTTAGTATTGTGAAGTGTGATTTGAAGCAGATTAACAGAGTGATTTTTTTTTAAATTATTTTCAGTGTTTTACCTGTCTTTTGACTGAGTAGGGTAATTGGGATTAGAAGAATCCTTGTAGTAATTTGTAATACTGGTAGCCACAACTGACTTGCTACAAGTCCCACTTTCTAGAATGCGACAGGTGTACTGTCATAACAGAATGGAAGCAGTTTTATTTTGTTCTTTATTTCTCCTTAATTCATACGTGATCTGAAGTTGCTGACTCACCAAGTTTTTTCTTATTGATGCTTTTAGACAGGTAACTACAAACTTTGCTAATGAGGCCCCCAGTCCAAAGATACTGTCTGTGAATCAGTGGGATGCTTTTACAGAAGTGGACTAATGAGACTATAAGGAAAGTACTGTTCTTTCTGCAAATCTTCTCTGACAAAATTTGCCTCTGATTCTCTAGCCCTTGAGTAACACTTCACATTGCTTAACTCCCAGTAGAAATTTATACTAAGGATTAACCACATTACACTTCTGGTGAATGTTGCCTGATTTTCAGCCTCAACAATTCTTTTTCTGACCCATACATTTCCTCCAATTGGCACAATTGACACCGTCTCCAACACGTAAGTGTTTTTGAATGTAAGGGTTTGTAATAAGTCCTCAGAAATATCACTGACTGACCTGATTGTTAGGGGTGGAAAAAAATATTTTTTTTTTCTTGATAGAGTGGCTCTGAGCACCATTGCAACTGGTAGGAGTTAATGGTGACATTGACCTTTTGCGCAGCTCCATACGTGGCAAAGCTGTTGTGTAGTGATATCAAAACAACACAACATTTTGATATCATGAGGCAAAACCCTTTAGCTCTGTGGTCAGACTTAAAATTATTTCAAAAGTATAGTCTAAATGATGTGGCAGATAAATGCATCCATCTTGCACAAGTGATGGTAGTAAGGTCTATTACTCCTCACCAGTAACTCACCAAAAATTTAAATAAGCTAAGTAGTGCTATCATAGAATCACCAGGTTGGAAGAGACCCACTGGATCATCAGTGTCCAACCATTCCCACCAATCTCTAAACCATGTCCCTCAGTACCTCATCCACCCGTGCCTTAAACACCTCCAGGGAAGGCGACTCAACCGCCTCCCTGGGCAGCCTGTTCCAGTGCCTAACGATGCTTTCTGTGAAGAATTTTTTCTTTATGTGGAGCCTGAACCTCCCCTGATGGAGCTTGAGACCATTCCCTCTTGTACTGTCCCCTGTCACTAGGGAGAAGAGCCCAGCTCCCTCCTCTCCACAACCTCCCCTCAGGTAGTTGTAGAGAGCAATGAGGTCTCCTCTCAGCCTCCTCTTCTCCAGGCTAAACAACCCCAGCTCTCTCAGTCACTCCTTGTAAGGCTTGTTCTCCAGCCCCTTCACCAGCTTGCATATAGGCCTGACTTTTCCAAGGTTTTTTAGCAGACACGTGGTTGTGCTGGAAGTGCTAGCCACTTGCTCTTGTATCATGCCCTTCAACAGATAGGTGTCTTTACAACCCTCATGACATTATGGTTGGACTCAATGATCCGGTGGGTCGCTTCCAACCTGGTTATTTTTCGATCTGTAGAAAAGTAACTGAACTACTAAGGATGAAAAGAAAGTTTTGAAAGATGATCTGAGTGTCAGAAGCTTACTGCTTAAGCTGTTATCAGGGAGTGCTGTGATAGAAAGAGATGAGGGTGGTTTTAAGCTGAAAGAGGGGAGATTTAGATGAGATATCAGGAAGAAATATTTTTTCCTACAATGATTGTGAGGCACTGGCCCAGGTTGCCCAAAGAAGTCATAGCCGCCCAATCCCTGGAGGTGTTCAAGGCCAGGCTTGAAAAGGCTTTGAGCGACCTGATCCAGTGGAAGACATCCCTGCCCGTGGCAGATAGGTTGCAACTGGATGACCTTTAAGGTTCCTTCTAACCTAAACAATTCCATGATTTTATAATAACAGAGACAAAATGTCATGGCAGAAAGTAGTGGCTAAAACCACAGTGATTCCCATGGTACAAAGTTGTGTGTGACCTACAGGTTTGTGTCCTTGGATCTGAGACTTTGCTTTCCCAGTGGGATTAATGGAGATTGCAGGTGTAACGAGCATCCAGTGATTGCCCTAGTCCTTTAGAATTAAGTTGGTGAATAAAAGCGGGCTTCACGTGTTTTCCTGAGGCAGTCTGAAAACATGCCTCCTGACTCGATGCAACTCATCTTCTAATCTTGCTTGGTTAATGGCTCTTCATCACTTTTCAATTCATAGTTTAATGCTTCAATGGAAGCCAATTTGAATTCATTTAACTTTTCAAATAAAACTTTTGTGAGATGCTCTATCAGATGTTTTATTACAGTCCATCTATTATGTTACTGTTTTCCACTTTTATAAGGCTGTCAATTAGTTATCCAGTTTCAACAGAATGATTTGTGTTGTGAATTCAGTCGAGAGGCAACATTTGTGTGATATAATGGCTGCCTAACTACAACTCCTTAAAGTCAGTCAATGCAACAGTCACACTCTTTACGTCTTGTTTGAGCATATATAAAAGCTAAGGCACAAAAAACAATTTTAAAAAGTCTTTTATCGTTTGATTTGCATTTAATTAACTGCAGATTTTCTGTTCTTATTTTGAAAATTTAGTTTTACAGAATTTCTGGGCAGCTATGGAAATTTTTCTCTTTGGGCATTTCTTACACAAAATTTTAAAAGCTCCTTTTTTTTCTGAAGAGGCCCTTCGCCTACAGGACTTCATCACAGGCTCTGGAGTAGCTTCATAGAAACCAAACTCTTTGGGTTTTATACTTTTCTTTTTAATAGTTGTTAATGATTTCCTGCACTTTGTTTTCCTATTGCTTTTATGGGGCCTAAAGCTGTTTGCCACCATGCAATATAATTAAAATCTCTCCACCCTTATATCAATGACAATATACTTCACTGAATAATGTCTTTTGTGGTGTCTATATCCTGTCACTGGGACTAGTTGTGAGAAAGTCTGATGTGGTCACATCTGTGTTAGGAATTAAACGGAGGCCTCTAACTTATTTCAGAGGGACTACTGCTGTCACATAGTATTGATCTATTACCACTGCAAAGGAAGTCGACTTTAACCCAGATAACAAAACTTTTTACCTAAATCCTTACAGCAACACGTTTACCATGTGAGATTTAAACAGACGTTTATTCTGGGTTTACTCCAGCCAGCCAGAAAATCTTTTCAACTCTGGTTACACCACCTTCCCTCTATTTATTTCAGTAAATTTGACTGAGACTCCTCTCTCCATCTTCATCCTTGTTGACTGAAGGGTTTTCTTATTGAGGGGTTGGTTCTTATCCACTAGACACCCAGTAGAGGGTGTTCCTGCCCATGGCAGGGGGTGGTGGAACTGGATGGTCTTTAAGGTCCCTTCCGACCCAAACCATTCTATGAGTCTGTTTTGTTAGAAGAACGTGTAGAATATGTTGTTAGTGAGTTTAGTCGCTGTAATCTCTGATCAGAGCTGAAATGTGGGCTCTTCCATCTTTTCTGTATATTTAAATTGCTTAGTTTAGCATCTTAACCCTAGACCATATTCCAGGCAGCCTTTTCAGAAAATTCTGGGTCTTATTGCCAGTTCTTTAAAACTGGAAAGATTAGCTTTTTGTGGGAACCAGTTATGGCTGCACATATTACTGTTGTCAGTGAAACTAATCTAGAGAGAAAAGCTTCATCATGTACTAAAAATACTACAATACCCAACAGACTATGTCTCACTTTAATGTATTTAAGCATTTCAGACACTGCCAAGCAGACGAGATAGTCTAAGGAAATTTTATGGAAGATATTAATGTAAATTCAACTTCTTTTTTGTCTTGAAATTATTGGGCAGTTATTGTTTGCCTGTTTAGAGGAAAAATGCCTAGTGGTGGGTGCGATGATGAGGCAGGAAGCTGAAACTTTTCAGCTCGTGTATTGCCCTCTGGAAGCAACTAATTTGTGTTCAGTACTTCAGTTGTGGGAATAATACCCTTTTCTACCTTTACATGGCCATTAGCTGTAAAACATTCTAAGATGATTCATGTTTGGTTCAACTGTGTATAGCGTGGATATTGCAAACAGCACATTTAAGAAAGCCAGTGCAAAATTCATACTTTCATGTGCAGTTGAACTTATTTGTGGTGTTTGCAGCTTTTTTCTTCTTATTCTTTGTCCCCTGTTAAATTTCTTTCTTTTTTTTTTTTTCATTTCGCCACTGTTTCATGTTTTTGTTCTGAGAGAAGCCCCTTTGTCAGTCAAGTACAAGATCTCTTTTGAGATTTCTGGTGTGTCATCTGTGACCTATAGATACTGTTTTTCTTTTGATTCAAAATATAAACAAATGTTTCCTTTCAAAAACTCTATTCTTTGGTTTATCTAAATAAAATTCCATTTAGAAATGCTTCCAATAGCATAAGGGTCCTACTTGGGGATTCAGAGGATTTTTTTTTTTGTTGACTCATGCTAAGCTTGGAGACTGGAACCAGAGCTAATGGCATCAATGTGATAGAATAACGAGGCTTTGATTAACGTGTTACTTTTGGGAAAAATCTTCTTGTTGAACTACTGAGGCATTCACTTATTTTTGAAGAGGAGGTGTGGAATAAAAAAGAAATGCACCCAGTTGTCAAAATCTTTTTGAATGTAACATCCGAGCCTGGAATTAATGTCTCTCTATATTCCTGCCCTCTCCTGTGGATTGATGTACAACTGTACCCTGCTTTCCAGGATGCATCTTGGAAGAGGAAATTCAACCTGGCTTTCTGGTTTATAGAAGCAGCTTAGAAGCCAAAAAAAAAAAAAAAAATTGATGTTGCATTAGTTGGCTTAATGATATGTTATCATCCATAAAGTTCTGTTATAGACTATATATATATATAGATATTGAATTTTTTTGACTGAACATAAATATTTTCTGTGGAAGAGAAAGCCTTTTTGGAGGTGCTTTACTTAAAAATCAGAATGACTGCTGGTGATTCATCCTGGCACGAGGACCTCGCTCCAAAGCTAATGAAGAGTTAGTCTTACAGGACTTTGAGCATCAAGTGTTTCGAGTCGCGCACTGCTCGCATTGCTTGTTTTGTGGACAGCACTTACTACAGGTCTCTTGATCTTTAATTGTGATTTTTCAGGTAACACTCACTCCCACAGGTAATTTAGAAATAGCAATGTATGGAAAAAACAGGGCTCAATTGATCTTGTGTTAGAAGATGTTCTAGAATCATTGTTTTTCAGTTACTAATGAGATAGACCTGACCTTATGGAGGAGGAATGGTCACTTTGTCATTTCAAAACAAACTTTGAACCCTCTGTTGCTAACAGTATTTCCTGACTTGTACAGTGCCCTGTGAAGGAGGGGATTGCACTCTGTTTGCATGCGTGGTTCTGCCCTCAACAGTGCAATGGTCTGAAGGTAGAAGAGTGAAGCTGTTTAAAATTACATAATAAATAGACTCCACTAGCCAGCAGTGAATAAAAATGCCCTAGTCTGTTATAGGCAGGTAGAGTGCAGGTACCTGGACTTGTGTAAAGCATTTGACATTGTCCCATGTGACATCTTTGTCTATAAATTGGAGAGATATGGATTTGAGGGATGAACTCTTTGGTGGATAAGGAATTGGTGAGATGATTGCAATCTAAGAGCTGTGGTCAGCACCTCAATGTTGAAGTGGAGACCAGTGACAAGTTGCTGTTTTTCAGGAGTCAGTGTTGGGACTGGTGCTGCTTAATATCTCTGTGAGCAACAAGTCAAGTGCTGATAACATCAGGCTGTGACATGGAAGGCGTGCTGAAGGATGCTGGATGGACCTTGACAGGCTTGAGCCTGTGCAAACCTCGTGGAGCTCCACAAGGTGCAAGATCCTGCAGCTGGGTAGGGGTAATTCCAAACACAAATACAGGCTGGGCAAAGAATGAATTGAGAGCAAACCTGAAGATGAGGACTCAGGGATGCTGGTGGGCAAGAAGCTCAGTGCGAGTCGCCAATGTGTGCTTTGCAGCCCAGAAAGTCAGCTGTATCCTGGGCTGCATCAGAAGTATGACCTGCAGGTGGAGGGAGGTGATTCTCCCTCTCTACTCTCATCAGAATTTGCTTTGGGGTACTGTGCCCAGTTCTGGGGCTCCCAAGATAAAAAGGACATGGATCTATTAGAACAAGTCCAGAGAAGGGCAACGAAGTTGTTTGGGGGGCCTGGAGTGCCTCTTGTATGAAGACAAGCTGAGAGAGCTGCGGTTTTTTAGCCCTGAAGAGAAGGCTCTAGCGAGACAACTTATAGCCACCTTCTAGCACCTAATGAGAGTTACAAGAAAGCTGGAGAAGGAAGTTTTGCAAGGCTCTATAGTGAAAGGACAAAGGGCAATGGCTTTGAAAGAGGGTAGATTTAGATTGGATATTATAATCAAGTTTTTTACTGTGAGAGAGGTGAGGCGCTGTCACAGGACACAGTGGGACGTGTCCCTGCCCCTGGCAGAGGAACTGGAACTTAGTGATCTTTAAGGTCCCTTCCAATTCAAATCATTCCATGGTTCTAGTCTGGCAAGAGTATCAAGGTCTTGCTTTTATTTCTTCAAATTTTCTTGGAAAAAAGATGATATGAGAGCCTTAAAATAAAAAGTTACCGGTAGGTGTAATTTCTGTATCTAACCCAGAAGCCTAGACAGTACTAGCTTTTCCTCTCATTTCCAAAAATTTCTCCATGAATCTCCAACCACCCGCCCTCCCTTCCAGTGGTTTAGGAGGTGATAAATATCCCAGTGATAGAGAATAAATTTGAAGAATACCCTGAGGCTCTAGGACTCGAGCTCTGGCCTTTTCCTTGCAAAACACAGTCCCATGCAGAAGGAAAGAATGTTGGATAAAACATCCCCTGAAACTAGAACATAGAAGTGGGTGCATATTTCATGACAGACTGTTTTAACTTTCCAAACAGTCGCCTCTTTTATGGCCAGCAGCTACTATTAATTATTTATCAGAACACTTATTTATACACTAAAAGCTAAATGCAATCCTTTCAGTGGAAGCCTGGCAGAGTGTGGGTTGAAATAAGTAGTTGTGGATAGTCCTTCAGGAGGGTATGTTTTGTGCACAGTTCTGCTCAGGGAAGAGCCCTTTCAACATTTTTCTGTCTGCTGTGTGTCTGATCATGATGTATACGTACAGGAGTTTAAATCTCAGCCATTAGGAAAACTATAGCTGTAGATGCACCAGCCCTGAGCGTTAGCTGTGTGCGCATTTCTCAGGCTCTTGTGGGCTGTGACAGGGTGGTGGATGCTCCACTCATCCCATGGCTGTGTAAGGACTAACTCTGGAGTTGTAAGATTGTCCTAACTGAAATTCTGCAACACTGGGTGCAGAAGCATGAACTCAAAGTTTACCTATCCTGTGATCCAGGACAAGTGCACCAGCAGCTATATGTGTACAGATTTCAGATTGCTGTCTGCATTATATTGCTTGTTTCGGGGCTGTGCTGTGGAAGACCTTGTCTTAGCATGTTTTTGGGGACGAAAGGAGCTTGTCTGGTAGCCTTCAAGTGGCATGAAGAAGCAGGGATAACAAGGACTTCCTTAGGCTGTGAAAAGCAAACCAGATATTCAGCAGGTTTTTCCCTGGCCAAGCTAAGTTGTAAGAAAATCAACTTCCAAGGAAGAAGCATCCACTTTCTTTTTGCTTCTTTTCTCATAAAAGTCCGCTCTTCCCTGACTTCAACTTCTGTATCTGCTCTGGCTCTCAAACCCCCTCCTTGCAGCAGAGAAGGCAACGATTAATCTGCTCCACTTGCCTGCACTTGAGGGAAGCAGTTGTATCCCTTGCTGTAGCCACAGGGAAGGAAATAGGTTTAAATACTTCTCTGCTCTTTTCAGAATTGAGTTTAAATCATCCCATCGCAATAAGTTACTTCTGGTGCCAACGTGTTTTCTTCATCAAACGCTGACATGGTCTCTACACTGTTGAGCTGTTGCCATGTGGTTCTGATGGCATTACTGTTTAGGTAAAATATTATTAGTTTTCTATAGCAACTGTTACAGAAGAATCTGATTTCATTGTAATTATTACTGACAGTAGTTGTAATAAGTGTTTTAGATTGATGTGCATGGTTCTCATTTTCTTCCAGCGCTTGATTTTTATTTTTATAGCTCAAACAATTTTTCTAATTTAAGTGTTACCGTAGATGGAAAACAAATTCTGCATTTGTGTTTACTGCTCGCGGGTGGCTTCCACCTCATGAGGGATTATGCTTTAACATCTCCATAGAAAAGTAGACTTGTTGCTTTGAAATGAGCATTCTGCAGGACACTTTAACTTAATGCTCCAAGCAATTTCCAACACAAAGACCCTACTCCTCCCTGTAGTCCAACCCTTTAACCTGCTCTAATGGTCCTCAAATGCATCCCAGGCCGGAGTATAAGGGATCTTCTAAACTGCCACCTTACTGCTGGACTCCTCAATCCTAGCAAATAGTTTCAAATCCAGGCTCCTCTCACCTTGGAAAGCGTGGAGAGCACTTGGCTCATCTTAAATTCCTGAAATGACTCCCCAGGCTGGGGAAACTGCAGCTTCCTGCACACTTCTGAGTTATAATATCCATCAGCCACCTAGGCCCCAGCTTGAAATGCTCTGGTGCTCTTAGCCCAGGGTTTGCCTAGTTCAGAAAAGCCCATTTTGCAGATATGGAAAGCAGTTTCTTGGATGCACCTAGGAAACTGAAGCATTAGGAAGGCTTTGCAAAGCAAACACTGGATGGAAGCAAAGCAGCCAACCCTATGGTCCTAGAAGCAGTCAACTCAGAACTGTTTATGGGCTAAATTAGAAAGATTTAGAACAGAAGTGATCTCTTTTTTTCTTTTTTTTGGTGAAAAATCTTTATATTCTTTCCCTTATTCCTTATCGGAAAATGAAATGAGAAACAAACATCTTACTGGTATCATAGGGTTAAGTGTAATTTTTTTGTTTATCTAACTGTAGACACAACTACTAGTAAATCCTCAGCATTTTCTTTGACTAATATTGCTCTGGGTTTGCGATGTGGCCATGTTTCCCTCCAAGTATCTAATTATACCTCTGAGAATTCCTGTTCTGTCAGTGTTCAAAAAAATAAATTCTTTACTCTTAGCATATTTTTCTCCCACTCACACTGAATGATGGTTGAACTTTAGAGGAGCTCATGATTCTCTGCAGGCTGCTACATCAGCTAAGTTTGATCGGTACCATTACAAAGAGCCATATAGCAGATAGCACAAACTCTAAATATCCATAAGGTTTTAATAGAACTTCCAGAACTTTATAGCATGAGTTTGCAGTGTGTTCAGACTGAAATAGAAGTATATGTCGGGGCATATTTATATGTGTGTGTGCAAGTTTTCAGTCACTCAATCATTCTTCTCTATGCTTAAATCTAAGCCTTTTGGATTTGATTTACTTCAATAAAATGAAAGTTAGAGGAGCATTTTCCCAGCCTCACAGAAACCAAGTGGTGTCAACAAGACATTAAGATGCTCCTGCTCTCATTTCTGAAGCTTTCAGACATTATGCATTTATTATGAATTGACAAAAATGACCACGTTCTAAGGAAATGGCACAAAAAACTATTACGCAGTCTGAAACTTCTGCACAGAGCAATGCCATTAGGGACATCTAATCTCTTTGAGCTGATCATATTATTTGAATTGATAAGATTCAGGAGAAAACTGGAAGCCAAGCATTTCCTTAGTTAAATGCAACTTGGCATTTCCCCTGCCTCCCTTCTTTAGAGCAGCATTCCAGAAAGTAAGGCAGACAGCCCAGCTTGGCTGATAGTAAAATGTGCCTGCTGAAAGTACATAGATGTGATGGGGCAAGACAGGGAAGCACCTGTCAGCATTGCCGCCTGTTTAAACTTCACGAACAAGGAGATTCTGCTGTTATTCCATAAGCTGAGCATCTTATAGCAGGACGATCATAATTGAAAACTACCAGAGGGAACAGGGCAAAAAATGACTTCTTTCTCTTTTTATCTTTTGCTGTGATAACATTCAGAGGTGGAAAAGGCAGAATAACCTGCTACACAGGGTAGGCCAGGTTCTGCGGCATTTATTCATGGAGAGGGAGTCCGGTCAATGTGATTAAGAGCTGCAGAAGTTAGTAAGAAAAATGATATGGTAAATTCCCTGGGGAATAAGGAACTTAATGAGTGTGGGTTTTGTAGGTATGTGTGGTTACATTAGAGTCGTTCTTGTAGGAAGAGACTTATTCACCTCTAAACATTTCTCCTTTGAGTGTTTATTCCCAGCAGCAATGACTTGGAGCCGGTGTGTCAGCCGTAAGATAAAAACGCTGGGCTGCCGCTGTGCTCTGAGTCTGTAGTCATGTGAAGAGTGAGCATCGATAGCTTCATTTTACCTCTTACTACCTGAAACAATCCTTGCTTCCGCACTAAGAATGATCATGCTGATTTAAAAAAAAAAGAATAAATGTTGCTGACGTTTGTTGTTTGGATATCACAGTGCTGAAAGTGAGCAGCTCTGCAGGTCTTGGCTTCCTCATAGTACAATTACTCTTGCTATGAATAGTATATGTTTACTATTTATCCATGGAAAGCTTTCTCGTTGTCATTTTAATATACTAGTTTTTAACTTTGCAAGATGGTAGCAAATAAAAGCATAGTATATGGATCAGACTAAAGGAGAACAGCAGCCTTAGTGTCTCTTTCCTTCACGTAACTTCTCATGCTCTAACTTCGGTGTCTTTCATCTATTTATCCTGACAACTATTTCCCCTCGGAGGGCACACATCTGTTTACATCGAGGGCGCTTGCATGCAAACACAGCAAGGACTATCTCAAACTTTCAGCTCACCCTTTCATTGTCAGGCTCTAGGCAGCTTTCGGAAGCGCTCGGAATAGAATCATAGAACAACCAGGTTGGACGAGACTCACGGGATCATCGTGTCCAACCGTATAGAGAATTAGGTTCTAGGCAAACCATTTTAGGCACCATGTGGGTGTTATTCCTGCTCAGGAGCTGTTTTCTCGTCTCTCAGCTCAGCCACTGTCTATACAGCCACACGAATACATACTCAGAAGTATAGGCTAACGTAGCGATAACGTGCAGAAGCCGAGTAGCTTACCTAGAGAAGAATTTCTCTTCCTAGCGTGCAGGGGAGAGAGGCATCTGCTATTCAAATCTCTTCACGTGGCTCCAGGTAAACTAGGGAGAGTTTTTCGATTGATAGCAGCTGTCTGAGCGGCATCCCGGGGAAGGTTCCTCTTGCTCCAAGCCCCAGAAACTGAACTCTACCGGCACAGTCACATCTCATTTATACCCAGACTGTCCTTTTCAAAACAAGCAGCCAGCTGGAATGATTCAAACCTCTGTTCAGCACACCGTTAAAAATGCGGCTTCCTTCTTGGACACGGGGATTACACCGGGGAGCAGCCAGGCTACAGCAAAAAAAGGGCTGCGAGAACTATTTAATCACCCGAATACCAGCTGCTCCCGCTACTACACTGCCGGCGCTGCCTCTCCCCTCATATCTACACGAGTATCGAGGCGGCTTTGCAGGGTGGTGATTGGCAGAAGCGGCCAATTTCTCCGGCTAATCAACCCCCGGACTTTCAAGGACTCGAGGATGCTCTGATGTCATCCCGACCGCGGGGGGGATGCTCCACGCGAGGACGCTAATTCGGAGACTGAGCCGCGTCCCCTCTCCCCACCGCTGTGATTGATGAGATGCTCCGGGAGGATTTGCATAATCTGTCATTGTGCAGNAGGGTCATTGGGCACTGGCAGAGGCTGCCCAGGGATGGGGTTGATTCACCTTCCCTGGAGGTGTACAAGGTGTGGGTGGACGAGGTGCTGAGGGACATGGTTTAGTGTTTGATAGGAATGGTTGGACTCGATGATCCAGTGGGTCTCTTCCAACCTGGTTATTCTATGATTCTATAAGATGACCAGGTGCAACAAAAGGTGGTTCTTAATGCCTGACCAAAATCAAGCAGAGGTCATCCACCAAATTGGTTACAAATGGTCTTCCTGACACCACCTCTAGGAGGTTTAGGCTGAATATTAATGCGGGAATAAAAAGACACTTCCAGCTTCTGGTTTTTACACCTGGAGCTGAGAACTGAAAGGCTGGAAGGGAAAAGGAAAAGTTGAAAGAGTCGTTTTCCAGCAGGAGAAAGCTTGAACCCCTAACTCCACTCACCCTTTCCCCTTCCTTCCCCCACTCCTGCTCAAGAAAATCACCATACTAGAAGACTTTTTGGTGCCTACTCTTATTAAGCCACTGATTTAGGCTGGACATTAGGAAAAAAAAAATCACAGAAAGGGTCATTGGGCACTGGCAGAGGCTGCCCGAGGAGGTGGTTGTTTCACCTTCCCTGGAGATGTTTAAGACACGAGTGGATGAGGTGCTGGGGGACATGGTTTAGTGTTTGATAGGAATGGTTGGACTTGATGATCCTATGGGTCTCTTCCAGCCTGGTTATTCTGTGATTCTATAAGATCATCAGGTGCAACAAAAGGTGGTTCTTAATGCCTGACCAAAATCAAGCAGAGGTCATCCACCAAATTGGTTACAAATGGTCTTCCTGACACCACCTCTAGGAGGTTTAGGCTGAATATTAGGAAAAAAAATATCACAGAAAGGGTCATTGGGCACTGGAGCAGGCTGCTCAGGGAGGTGGTTGAGTCACCTTCCCTGGAGGGGTTTAAGGCACAGGTGGACCAGGTGCTAAGGGACGTGGTTTAGTGTTTGATAGGAATGGTTGGACTCGGTGATCCAGTGGGTTTCTTCCAACCTCATTATTCTATAGTTCTGTGAAATGTGCAGTGCTCAGAGGTGCAAAGTGTTTTACTACTGTAGAAGATATGAATTCCACCTATTTGTTGCATAATTCCTTATTAAAATCCTTTATCTCATCCAGCTAGAGATGAAACCTACTTCCATAGCCAAGAACATGATTGTTATGCGACTTGAAATTATATTACAGCGTAAAACATAAACACTTTCTACATTAAAAGAATTAGATTTTATACCAATCTAATTTTCAATTTTTGCCAGCTTGACACCTTTCACTCCAAAACTGTTCTTTGTACGATACACCTTGGAATTGAAATTCAGCCAATTCTGTGCAGCAAATGTGAGGAGAAAATAGTTCTGTTCAAGGAGACTGGAACAAACCCATTCTGAGATGATGAATGACGCTGTAAACTCAGATTTGAATCATAGGAGGGTCAGCTCAACCTTTCATGTTTCCAAAACAGTGTAAATAAATGGTGTTCCATGCAGTTTACCATTTACATTCTTCAGCTGGGACCTTCTATGTGAAGAGCTATTTCCTCTCTGTGAATATCCCTGTTTCAAAGATGGTAGATATTCCTAACTAGGGAATAATTTATTCCTTCTGGCTAAATGAGAATCTGAGGGAAAATTATAATTCAAAGTATGTCTGAGTCATTTCCTGCTTTTTTCTAATTACAAAGCATTCGCCGAGGGTCTTTTAAAAATGCCTTACACCTATGGCTGGCTCTGGATTTTGGATTTGTTTCCCAAGGACTATTGTGAAGCTTGGGTGTGGGGTTCACATTGCAGCTGGGTGGCAAGTGGGTACCTCCTTGCATCCAGGGTGCACAACAGAACTTAAGGCAAGCTGTAAACTAAAACTTCCAAATCAAGTGAGAGAGTCTCTTCCTAATGTAAGGAAAACTTCTGGTGCAATTGATGGAAAACCAGTACAGAATGTGAGAGCTTCCTGTTACTAGTCTGATGGTGTGAGAAGATAATAGTCCAATTGCTTTGTTCCTTTTTCTACTTGTGCATTTGGCTCCTAGCTGTATTTCAAATGCTGGAAGACATCCCTGTGAGCAGAAGGATTTGGTTGTGGGGTCCAACTTGCTGCAGGATGGCCCTCAGCTGCCCCCAGGTGTGTGGGAGCATCAGTCCATCACTTTGAAGCTGCTACTGCAGATGTTCCCAAGGCAGATTATTGGCCTAGTGGCTACACATAGTGTTGAGAGTGTATTTTAATTAAGACGCTAAAATCACTCTTTGAACTTAATTCCTTGGTCTAAGAATGTGTGGTCCAGGTGAGTTCAATGTGAAGAAGCATGGCTGTTGATTCATGCTGTGATGATATCTTTTTTGCATTGTTAGCGATTAATTTTAAGTGGAGGATCAGACAACTTGCTATGCTAGGTTCTCCTTGTATTAGAAATGTATGGAAATCAGTTAGCAAGGTTGCTCCAACTCCCTTCATATAACAAAAACAGCACTCTAACTCTTGGGGAAAAGATAGTATAATTTGAATTTTCACTTCTCTCTCTTTCTGGTCTTAACAAGAACTCTTCTTGCTCACACACAAATGCACTTGAGTTATCTAGAACGTCCTTCCAATCATATTATTCTCATGCTCTGCTTTAGGGAAAATATACAAGAAAGCAAGCAGGACAACAAGAAACAGAAATGAAGTATGGGTGGAAAGAAAGAGGAAAAGAAGGGAAATATTAGTTGGAAATCATTATATGAATATTCTACTGAATTTATGCTGAAATCTTTACCACAGTATATGTACTTTTCTGGATCTTACCCGCAGCACAGATTTTATGTTACCTGGAGACGTTATAGCGACCTTCTAGTACCTGAAGGGACCTACAAGAAAGCTGGGGAGGGACTTTTTATAAAGGCATTTAGTGATGGGACTACGGGGAATGGGTATAAACTGGAGAGAGGCAGATTTAGACTAGTTAAAATAAGGAGTTTCTTAAACATAAGGGTGAGGAGGCACTGGCCCAGGTTGCCTAGGGAAGTTGTGGCTGCCCCATCCCTGGAGGTGTTCAAGGCCAGGCTGAATGAGCCTTGGGCAGCCTGATCTGGTGGGAGGTGTCCCTGCCTGTGGCAGAAGGGTTGGAATCAGATGATCTTTAAGGTCCCTTCCAACTCAAACCATTTTATAATACTTGTGTGATATTTCCCCCCTACATAGATAGGCAANGAAGGAGTTTCTTCAACATGAGGGTGGTGAGGCACTGGCCCAGGTTGCCCAGGAAAGCTGTGGCTGCCCCATCCCTGGAGGTGTTCAAGGCCAGGCTGAATGAGCCTTGGGCAGCCTGATCTGGTGGGAGGTGTCCCTGCCTGTGGCAGAAGGGTTGGAATCAGATGATCTTTAAGGTCCCTTCCAACTCAAACCATTTTATAATACTTGTGTGATATTTCCCCCGTACATAGATAGGCAATTACAACCATCCAATCCTCCTGTCTCAGTACTTCAAAAGTTATAAGAGAAACCTACAAGTACTTTGCCCCAAACAGATATTACCTCTCCAAAACATGACTTGTTGGGTTTTTTTTGTTTTACAACTGTGGGTTTGTTCCAAGTTTTTTGTTTGGTTTAGTTGCTTTATTTCAGTTCTTCAAACTCCCTAGTGGAAGCGTTGTTTTGTTCTGTTCAAATTCTCTTGGAGCTTACGCACGTTACAAGGCATACAAATGCTTTACTTTACTAAACCATGTGGTTTCGTGTAGACTTTCTGCTTAGCACTGTATGAGTTAAAAACATTTTAAATCATATTTATTTTGAAGGCGTATCTTTATTTACACTAAAGGCAACCGCTGGATATTCAGTTTCCTCCTATTTAGATGCTTAAATCCAGATTCTAATGCTTGTAGTTATCTATTCTAAATACTGTATAATCTCTACAATGCCTGCACAGGTTTTTTTGATGTATTTATCTTCATAGCACATTATGAAGTATAAAACCACAATTCTTACAGTTCTGTGCTTAGAAATATGATACAGAGCAAGCAAATACTTTCAGAAATTGATACTTATACTACGTGGCTCACTCTTCCAGACTGTCTGAAAACTTTCACTGAAGTATTTGTATTGATGTTATGTTGTTGTTGTGTCAAGCTTTTGTTTTCTCTGACTGTCCCTCAGTTTTCTCACCTGTCATTGCAGTGCTCCGATGAGTCTTTAGTAGGTACTCCCTGCTGCTCTCTAAACCCACCTTGAAGTAGTCCACGCTTCAAAATTCACTATAATACTCATAACTGTCTCTGTCGGCTAAAGACATTCTTATGGTCTTTATTGAAAGAAACATGGCTTTTGCCACTCAAGTTCATAATGAGTTTGAAAGAACAGAAAATGACTATTGATCAAAGGAACGGTTTTTCCTTGAGTTGTAGTGGCTTCTTATGAACTTCCCTGTAATTAAAGAACTTTGTGCCTTTTATTAAACACACAGAGCGGTTCCTCAGCTGGTACAAATTGTCAAAACATTTGTTGATTCCAGTGGAACTAAGGCAAGTTATAAGAGTTATAGATTAGGCCCTAATTCTCTAGCAGCTCCTGGAGATATGCAGAGCTTAATTACGCTCACATCAAAAGTGCAAGAAACATAAAGGCATGCAAGAATTTGTGCTTTTATTTTTTACGTTATTCAACATATATTTCATTAAGGAAAGTCTGTTTGGTGTTTTTGATGTCTTAATAAGCCTTTTGGTTTCTAAATCTGAATATTTTGGCTCTGACTTAAAATGTGTTAGAGGCTTTATATGAGCAGAAATGTAGGGATGAAATATAGATACACTTGGAGCCGTTTCATGCATCACAACGCAGTTAAGGCATTCACGTCTCCTACTGGAAGTGCCTGCCTCATCACAGGTTATTCTTATTTTGCAAATGACAGTGGAGAATATGCTGCTAGTAGTCCACTTAAGCATGAAACACTGTTTCGAAACAACATCAACAGCAAAAATGATGCAGTCCTAGAAGTAAAATTAAAAAAAAAGTACTAAAAAAAAATATTAACTAGACTCCCTGACTTCTGATCTTCTCCAGCTGCACAGTTTCTCTTCAGCTTCTATTATCCTCCCCTGTTTATGGTTGAGCACACTTCTGCAAATGATAAAGGCAAATCCGTGCATACCAGTTCTGTAATGACCTTTGTCTTTGATATCCTAGTGATTTTTTGTTCTTGTAAGGCTATGGATGTATTAGTTTCAGAGAGCATGTTTGATATAAACTAATGTTGAAGTGTCTTAAGCCAACATACATTCATTAACATCTAGCATTAGAGCTGCTCCACATCTTTAATTACATTACTATTTTATGTCTTAAGTGCTTACTCAGCTATAAAAACATAAAGTCTGGTCTATTTAAGTACTGTTATCAAGATACTGTCACAGCAAAAAGAGATTTTGATCTGTTTAAGCCACAGTCTGATCTGTGTCACTACGCCCTGCGCTTTCAGCTCACTGCGACACTGAGACAAGAGTTCATGTTGTGTAACAGAGACGCGTGTCTTCGTGCATCTGTAAAGCCTTTTGGGCTCTTTCCCACAATTTCCCTTACAGAATCCTTCCTGGCTTCAACTTTGGCCTGAAGTCAGCAGAAAGCTCCTGGGATGTAAATGGGACTAGAGCTTAGAAAGGCCACGCTTTAATGAAGAAGGAGAGACTGAAGCACCAGAGAAGGTTTATGTTCCGCTCAGTCCCCTTGTGATTTGTTTTTGCAGCTGTAACACCTTAGCAATGTACAGGAGCTCATTCTTATTTGGCCTCTTTTCATGAAAAGCATTCTTGTGACCTCCCTGCTGAAAAGGAATTTACTCTATATTTGTAAATCTTCACAAAACATAGACAGAAAGCAGGTCCAATTGTTCCAGTTGCCTTGCTCAGAAAAACTCTCTGTTACCTCCACTGTGTTGCCAACTGTCACAAAATGAGCATTTGTTGATCTAGAAGCTCTGATAACACTCCTATTTTCCCTTTCTGTGGAGGTATAAAGAATCATTCATTGTATTTCTTTCTCCTGTGTGACTCATGAAGGTTATCCTTCACTGAGGATTATCAGATAGGTTCTTCCATCCCCAGTACTGCAAGCAGAAGTGTTGTTCTGGAGAAGAGGAGGCTGAGGGGAGACCTCATTGCTCTCTACAACTACCTGAAAGGAGGTTGTAGAGAGGAGGGAGCTGGGCTCTTCTCCCAAGTGACAGGGGACAGGACAAGAGGGAATGGCCTCAAGCTCCACCAGGGGATGTTCAGGCTCGACATAAGAAAAAAAATCTTCACGGAAAGGGTTGTTAGGCAATGGAAAGGGCTGCCCAGGGAGGTGGTTGACTCACCTTGCCTGGAGGTGTTTTAAGGTGCAGGTGAATAAGATGCTATGGGTCATGGTTTAGTGTTTGATAGGAATGGTTGGACTCAATGATCTGGTGGATCTCTTCCAACCTGGTGATTCTGTGATTCTGTGAACTCAAGTTCAGGCTGGGGAAGTGCCTTATTTTAGCGGGTGATGCTTTTTGTACAGCATTGCTTTACAGCAGCTTGAGGAACACCTGACAAGTATATTGTGTAATACTTTTCTCTGACATGAACTTTTGCAGACCTATTTATCACCTCCTGATGGTCTCCGGAGAACTCACCATGATCTGCACTGATTTATGATTTCCATAAAATGAAAAGAATACCCTTTGACTTGAAAAGTATGCACTGTGATGAGGAACGGGCAAAAACTGCTAAATTCAACCCTGCCTCCAGAAGGGAAAGAAGACAGCTTAAGAGACTAGGTGACACTGCTCCACCAGGGGAGGTTCAGGCTTGACATAAGGAAAAAATTCTTCACTGAAAGGGTCATTAGGCACTGGAACAGGCTGCCCAGGGAGGTGTTTGATTTGCCTTCCCTGGAGGTGTTTAAGGGATGGGTGGACAAGGTACTGAGGGGCATGGGTTAGAGATTGGTGGGAATGGTTGGACTCTCTGATCCGGTGGGTATCTTCCAACCTGGTGATTCTATGATTTTATGATTTTAAGGAACAGTTATCTATCAAATTATGACATTATTTTGGGGAAGAAAGAGGCAACTAATTCTTACTACTCTATCACAACTGAGACCGTGAGAACAATAATCTCTGTGTAATATCAACATCTGGTTGCCATGTACCAGTTCGATATCTGAGCTCTGGTGGCTTTGTAATTAAGGGAACACTAATGGAGTTGGAACGCTGCAGTATGTTGTTTTCCTGATGGACAAAGCAGCAAGTCAGTACCTGAGAGAAATTCTTGGAGGATCCAATGTCTAACAGCTCATGCAAGAGAATTAATAGTATAAACAGTGAAGTTGCATTGTGGTTCATAAGACGCATAGAGGAAGGTAGCTTCTAAAAAAGAAGGAATCCAAACCAACTGTTGACAAAGCCGTTATCACAAAGAACATCATGCATAGAACTGATAGTGTACAAATTTTAAAACTAGGCATTTTTTTCTTGATTATTAAAAATTAAGAAGCTTGAACTCTTGGTTTAATGTATTAAGTGATTTTTTTTGAGTTATTAAAACTCTGAAAGGATTCGTAAAGTAGCATAATTAGACCATAGCTCCAATGGGAGTCCCCTTTAGCATGTCTACAGAGGCACTTTAAATACTCTAATCCACTACTGAATAAAAGGTGAAAGCAGGAATGATGTTTTCAAAGGAGTAACTACAAAGAGCATTTATCTTTCTCTTTTTACTTTCCTGTCCTTGCAATCTAGATATCAAGCTTCCATTATGTTCTGAGGATGACTTTTTTCCTTAGGTTAGCTCTCACAAGCATAGCTTTATATAGACCCTAATTTTAAAACTTAAAAACCCCCTCAAAGTGAAAAATCCATTGCTAAACCACTTTCAAACTGATATTCTACATTTATTGTAAAAAGGGATCCTGTTTTACAGTGTGTTTTGTTTCACTTCTTAGCAAGTTTCTTTTATTTTAGATAATCCCATTATCGTTTGGTTTTTTGGTTGCATTTAGTCCTACAGTGTGGGATCTCATGCACATGAGCTACTTCTGCTAATGCTCTGGCTAGCGTGGGAAATCTTGATGTTGAACAAGCGTTTTGTAAATCAGTTTCTGTTCTTTTCTTTCTCCTTTGCAAATTGCCACTGCTCTGAACCAGGTCCTCAGTGCTTCATGCCACCTGTTTTAAATAGACTGATTCGCTCCTAGTGATTGTTTTTTCCCCCCTCTTCTTTTCACATCCTGCTTACTTCTGGTGACAACCTCGTTTCATGAAAGGGGGAGGTGTTTTTGTCAGATTCTTGTCTTTCCCCACAATATACTGTGTGTTTATCCCAGCAAGTGGTGGAGTCACCATCCCTGGAAGTATTTAAAAGAAGTGTAGATGTGGTTAGGGACATGGTTTAGTGATGAACTTGGCAGTGTTAGGTTAAGGGTTGGACTCAATGATCTTGGAGGTCTTTTCTAACCTGAAAAATTCTATGCTTCTGTGAATATTCTGCACTTGCAACGCATTCTGGAGACCTTTCATAGCCTTTTGTTTCTAAGAATTGTGTTTGTCTTTAGTTGTGCTCAAGACAAGTACCTCTGTTAGCTTGAATGGGATTAATAATATAAATTTAAATACTCTGGGTCCAATGGTTTTATGTTATAACTGCTAGCAGTTCATTGTGAAAACACTTTCAGTATTAAGACTTTCAAAACTCTGCGGGGATTTTAGCATCCTGTCCTGATGGGCAGAAGCTCTAGTTTATACCGATAGTATTTTGGAGTGGTCTCTTCATTTCTTGTGGGCTGCAACATGCACTTCTTTAAAAAAGCTGCCCTAAGTCCATGAAATGTGACATGTCACCCTAAAATGGGAAGATGGGAGTATTCCCTCTGAGGTCTATTTTTAGACTGACACAACTACGCTGTCCCTCAACATTTAAAAAAAAACCCGAAACCACACGAACCTGGATTCAATAGAAGGAAAAGTAACATACTTCAAGGAATTGTGGCCTGACCAAGGAAATCAACATCATGATTTTATATTTAGTTTGCACTGACTGACTCTGGAAATGTAAAAATCTCTCTGCAGTGTCTGTAAGGAGAACAGAGTTAATAAGATTTTAATATGCTTTTAATGTCTATGTGCTATTGATTCATTTTTCTTGAGGTAGGAATTTCTGACTTTCAGCACAGCTCTCTCAAGTCAGGTGGGCAACAGAAGGAATATTTTTTTGGGGAATATGCAGTATTGTTCAGTGTGAACGATGCACATTGATCATCATTCTTCAAACAATCATTGGACTAAGATTCCTTTGAAAAATATTTTTGTCCTCGTGGATATAAAATAAAGGTGACTTAATTAAAATAATCAAAGAAAAACATAGATGGAGTAATCAAGAGTGAGAGCGCTCCAAGTGAATAAACCCTTGATACTTGACTGAACTCTTATCATGCTCATTCCACCTCTTTTCATGCTACTCATGCTCAACAACTTAGATTTGAAAATATCTGTTTCTCTCTGTAATGATGTTTTGGAATTGCCTCTTTGCTTTCTGAAGATCTCTAGGCTTTAGAAATAATATTCAATATGTTGTTTGTCTATCTATACCGCTGGGTTGTGTGCGTGTTGATGTGAGGTTTGTTTTCTTTTTAAAGCATGGCAGAGAGGCAAACACTATAAGCAGTGACTCCGTGAACTGAAATTACCATATAAAAGCCAAGCACCAATAGGAGATGTATTTGTTACAATAGGAAATGTAGGTTAGAAAGAAGTGCATTAAATGATGAGAGGGTAGTAAGTTGGTTTTCCTGATGGCATAAAGCTTTTATGTTAAAAGAAGTCTTTTAAGCTAGTAGATGTAATACACCAAAAAAAGTTAATAAGACAAAACAACAGCAGCATACTTATTTCAAACCTGTTATATCCCGTGCTCCCATAGAGGGCAATATTGTATAAAAGATAGGTCTAAGCCACGTATTAGGGATCTGCCAATTCATCAGGGTTAATACACTTGAAGAAAAAGTGCTGTTACAATAAATTTGACGTCGCGTTTCCCTTCAGTCAGGCTACGACTAATACGCAAAATAACGCACACCAAACCACATAACAGAACCTCATTGAAGGTGAAGGAAATTCATTTTGTAGATTACCTAATTGTAGGTCGTAATGGAATAAAAGTCACATTTCGGCTTACAGCTTTCTGTTCAGTAACTGAGTCACTGTAAGTGCATTCTTGTGCTCAAGTTGGTTGAACAAACCCGTAAGAAAAAGGAGACTGATTTTCATTGTCCACGCTGGGAAGAAGATTTGTAGATAGATGTGTCTTGGATATAGTGAAATCATCTGTGTTTCTATTTATACCTGATTTTTTTTACATGTGGAATGCAC
>WAAB01017961.1:51093-63121 GCA_013389865.1 Piaya cayana
TATGCAGTACTATTCAGTGTGAATGATGCACATTGATCATCATTCTTTAAACAATCATCTTTGGACTAAGATTCCTTTTAAAAATTTTTTTTCCTCGTGGATATAAAATAAAGATGACTTAATTAAAATAATCAAAGAAAAACATAGATGGAGCAATCAAGAGTGAGAGCGCTCCAAGTGAATAAACCCTTGATACTTGACTGAACTCTTATCATGCTCATTCCACCTCTTTTCATGCTACTCATGCTCAACAACTTAGATTTGAAAATATCTGTTTCTCTCTGTAATGATGTTTTGGAATTGCCTCTTTGCTTTCTGAAGATCTCTAGGCTTTAGAAATAATATTCAATATGTTGTTTGTCTATCTATACCGCTGGGTTGTGTGCATGTTGATGTGAGGTTTGTTTTCTTTTTAAAGCATGGCAGAGAGGCAAACACTATAAGCAGTGACTCCGTGAACTGAAATTACCATATAAAAGCCAAGCACCAATAGGAGATGTATTTGTTACAATAGGAAATGTAGGTTAGAAAGAAGTGCATTAAATGATGAGAGGGTAGTAAGTTGGTTTTCCTGATGGCATAAAGCTTTTATGTTAAAAGAAGTCTTTTAAGCTAGTAGATGTAATACACCAAAAAAAGTTAATAAGACAAAACAACAGCAGCATACTTATTTCAAACCTGTTATATCCCGTGCTCCCATAGAGGGCAATATTGTATAAAAGATAGGTCTAAGCCACGTATTAGGGATCTGCCAATTCATCAGGGTTAATACACTTGAAGAAAAAGTGCTGTTACAATAAATTTGACGTCGCGTTTCCCTTCAGTCAGGCTACGACTAATACGCAAAATAACGCACACCAAACCACATAACAGAACCTCATTGAAGGTGAAGGAAATTCATTTTGTAGATTACCTAATTGTAGGTCGTAATGGAATAAAAGTCACATTTCGGCTTACAGCTTTCTGTTCAGTAACTGAGTCACTGTAAGTGCATTCTTGTGCTCAAGTTGGTTGAACAAACCCGTAAGAAAAAGGAGACTGATTTTCATTGTCCACGCTGGGAAGAAGATTTGTAGATAGATGTGTCTTGGATATAGTGAAATCATCTGTGTTTCTATTTATACCTGATTTTTTTTACATGTGGAATGCACGTGTAAACTTTTTGTAATGTTTTTGTTTACTTTTGGAATCATAGAATCACCATGTTGGAAGAGACCCACCGGATCATCGAGTCCAACCATTCCTATCAAACTCTAAACTATGTCCCTCAGCACCTCATCCACCTGTCCCTTAAACACCTCCAGGGAAGGTGAATCAACCACCTCCCTGGGCAGCCTCTGCCAGTGCCCAATGACCCTTTCTGTGAAAATGTTTTTCCTGATGTCCAGCTTTTGTGCTCCTCTTTCTTCCGTGTTGTCAGCACAAGGCCCATGACTTTAATCTTTCTCACCTTCCTTTATAGTTAAAGCATGGAAAGATCCATGACCCTTTAAAATAACCTTATATATTAAATTTCTCTCCTATATATATTTACCTGCTTCATAAGCACTACTGTAGAATTATATCACAATAACTTTTTCACATTGTTTGCACCTGACATAAGTGAGGGTATGAGGGTCTAAGTTTATGAACAGTGATTGCAGACAGGCAAGTTCCCTTTTCAGGGGAACAGGAGTCTTACAGTTCTTTGTGAACAATTAAAAAGTATTTTGTCCCCAGTGTTTCAGTAATATTGTTTTAGGCAATGGCAATAAAATTCGCATGAAGAAAAATCCTTTACAAATGTCCTTAAACGGTGCAGTTGGATTGGGGATGACTTTGATTAAGTCTCAAGGGGAGTTGAGTTCCCAGATTTTGACTGAAATCAGGTCGGTTGATGTATTGGTGAAGGCCTCCTGAGTTAATCAGTGATAATTACTGCTCTGGATGCTTTGCTGTTTACCGCCAAACCTCCATTAAATATTAAGTTTGTTTAATGACAAATATTTGCTTAAGACTTAAGGGATCTATTTTTTTATCTGTGGAAGGGGAGTGCAAATTGCTTTAGCTAAATGTGAAAAATGTGTATTCTCCACTGTATCATCTCACCTAAGTTGTAGAAGTACAATCATGGTTACATTCTTTTTTTTTTTTCCCCCTTTTTAATTTATATTCCAGCAGTGATACTGATGACAAACCCCACTGTAAATGTTATGCTCAGTCCTGGAGTTCAGCCAGTGAGACTTAAGTCTGTGGAACTACTTGTTGTACTAACTGTTTACAAACATAACTGGTCCAGGGAGGCTCACAGTAGTTTCTCATTGCTGTCACCTCAGAAATCTTCATGGAGTAGGAAGAAAAATCAACTAACAGGAATGGATAAAAAAAAGTAGTTCTCCTGCCCATCGCATATGTTTCGCTGCCCCTATAGGGATGTGAATCCTCTTTCCATCTGCTAAAAATCAGCGGAACATAACAAAACAAAGGGAAAAAAAAACAGAGACTATTTTATGTGTCTATGGTATTATCTTACTGGATGTTGTATCTCACTGAAGGTGCAGACTGAATGCAGAACATTACATGAAAATACATTGTAAAGAAGTAAAGTTCATCAAGGATGGTGTGGCCTTCATCTAGGGTGCTCCACATGATGTCATGTAGAGAGGCACTGTCAGGAACAAGAGCACTCTACTCACAAATACAAGGAGAGGAGCAAGCCTGATGTAACTTCCAGAAGAAAACCAACATAATCTCCTAACTAGTCCAAGGAAAATTATGGGGAGGGGGTGGCGCTAGTCAATAGATACTAATCCTATTTAGTGCCATTAGAGCTAACACACTGAATGGAAGAGATAGTAAAATATTTGCTCTAGAAATCTAGGGTAAGGTATTTCTTTCCTTTATTATTTTCTTAGTTATTTTTTGTATTCTCTCTTTTTATCTCATATAACAGATCTAGAGTCCAAGAAGACTTGTTATTCCATAATGATAAATGCCAAGATTAATTGTATTCCGAATAGTTGGCTTGGAGATATCCCAGAGATACAATCAGTAGTGGGAAAAATCAAAATCTTTGTCCAGAACTTTAATAAGGGATATCAAATATTTTTGCATACAAGAGCATATATATACATATATATATACACATATATATATATGCACATATATATTTAGCTCTGAATAAATCTTCCCATCCAGATCTCATATTTGAAGCCTGGTCTCCACTTAGGGGTCGTGATGCAGCCATAGGGGCTCGCTCCTTTCTGTGGCTGAAGCCTGAGCTGACAGCCAGTGCCTCCTCTGAAGCTATATGCCTTATTTTTTCACCCTCCACTACTTCAGGAATCTGGGAGGAGTGGAAAAAGAAAAGTTTATGGCTGTCTGTACTAGTCAGGCTCCAAAAATAGGTAGATTCAATGAAAGAGAAGAATTATAGGAATTTTGCAGTTAATATATGGGCTCTGTAAATGATAATTTTCAGCTCAATGTTTGGTAGATTGTGTTTTTCTGTACTCCTGTGGAGCTCTTGTCTCATTAATTTGCATGTTAATTGATTATTTAAAAGTGAGTTAATGACACTTTGTTGCGTTTGCATCCATCAATCTATGTTATCCTGATTTAACATAGTGTAGCGGTGGAGTATTTCTGTATAATCACATCTTGGGGTTGAATATTTGTATTTACTCGATAGACACGGTGTTTAACATTAGTTAAAGGATTTCAACATTTATTCAATAGGGAAAACAAGCTCTTTTCGAACATCCCTTTACATTGGGAAATAGGGGAATCTGTATATTAGATATAAAATAAAATTAATTCAAATTTATTTGAGGCTGTCTAGAATAATATGTTTTTGTGGTCACATATACTACTGAAATGGAGGATGAGAAAGAAGGAAGCTTCATGTTTGCTTTGCAAGTGCGATTTCTGTTCTATTTAGGGGTAAATTCAGGCCTGACATTTCAAATATTGTGTCTTTAATTGAGTTGCGTTTGACTGCACTGGATTCAAACACGGTGTTGACAGAAATACACATCACCACCGAGCAACAGGTACCTTTAGCATTGAGTTATGGGAGAGGAAAATGAACAAAGAGCTTCCTGAAGTACAAAATCTCTTGATTATCTTTTCCCTTCCTTCTTAACTCCTCAGTTGCTAAAGGAGACAAGAATCAAAAAGTTTCTGCTGGATTTTTTTTTCCCTGTCTCAGACTCTGCTTTAATGGACTCTAATCAGCCTTTCCCTTCCTGCTTTAGGCTGGGCTTATAGTCGCTTTCTGATCCTTTTCCCCTTCTCCCTCTTCCAAGAGTTGTCTGGAAAATGTAATGATCTATGAGAAAATGCTGAAATATATCTAAATATATGAAATTGGGGTTTTTTGTTTGATTGGGGGGTTTTTTGGTGACAGAATGCACATTTTGGTAAATCCCAGCTAATCAAAGCATATATTTTTCCAAGATAGATGTAATTTGAAAAATAAATAAATTAATCATATAATAGGAAACTCCATCTTTAAATATAGAACAACTACTATCTAATACGATTGTGAATAAACATCAACACAACTTCTAAGAGCGTATTATTCAATAATTCTCCAACACTGATCTTTTAACCGTTATTTTACTGCTAATAAGTCTTCAGTAGAGATGTCCCAATGCTAAACTTACATGAAAAAAGAAGATGTATCAACTGCATGTATTGAAAAATTATGTAAGACATAAATAAGAACACTAATTATGGCAGTGGATCTCTCTCTATCTCATTAGACAGCAATGAGGTGTGGAGTAAGGATGCTAGTATTTTCTTGAGAGCTCTGCTGTACTTAACTATAGGCAATTCACATAAACTCTGGGCTTTGGATGATCCCGCTGTAACGTGGACATAAGAATTTTAGGTCCACAGTAAAGCTCCATTATTTTAAAGGCTTTGTGCAGCTTGATGTGCACTATTATAGCACTACAGCCGAAATACTGCCAGCAGAATTATAGTTGGAAGAAGAAAACTTGAAGAGAGATTGGATTAGTGATGGAAAATTACAAAGTTAAAGTGTGTCCTAGAAGTTCAGTCATGCAAAAGATTCACTGAAGTTATAAGTTTTGGGGGGGGGGTTTTTTGTTAAGTCATAGCAGATTTCCTCTTCACAATGATAGGGTGAAAAAAAAAAAGCAACCCACAAACTTTTAAAGAACTTCTCATTTTGACTTGATTTTCATGGAGAATCAGGACTGGAGAAGTTGGAGAGAAAACATAATATTTGTGTTTGTAGTACAAGAATAAGGAATTATTTTCATTCTGCATGAGGCTGGAGGTGAAAACTCTTTTGAGGGCTTTGTAGAAGCTCTCCATCCTGCCTCTTGGCACTGCCAGAAGAAGAAAACCACCTGTCCTCCTGCCTTTATGTTTCAGCTCTGGCTTCACTGGCACGAGGGACTTTGGGGTGTGATTGTCTTGGGGCTGGGAGCTCTGAGCACCCTTCACCCCAGCTGGGGCCCTGCAGGTGGTAGGGATATTGGGTGAGGTCAAGTACAGCAAGCTGTCAGCTCTTCAACCTCTCATCCAAAATGCTGGTGGCTGGAAGCCCTCCAAGTCATAAACACAAGCGAAGCCATCACATGAAAAACCAGGAGGTCTCTTCAGTCATTTCCTGCCTTTTAATCCTCATCTTTACCTTTCATAGCTCCTGCAGTATATCTGACAGAGATCCAGCTTCCATGAGTGTCTTTTCTGCCTCATGCATTCCTACGCTAACAAGCAGGACAGAGACAGCCAAAAATTGTGTAGTTTCAACTCAGATACATGAAATACTTTAAATCTATTCAAAACAAACCAATACCATTGCAAAGTCTGCAACAGAATATTTGGAACTACTTTTTTTTTCCTGGTATAGGTTTAGAGACGTTTCACTGTATGTTTGGGTGGCTGACAGCTCAGAGTAGAGAATGGGTAAAAACACAGATAAACCTGACCAAAAGATCACTTGTCACTCACTGCAGCATGGGAATAGTGAGAATCTGGTTTAGTAGAAATCGTTTCCCTTCAGAATAAATCACAGTTTGAGAGTGTACCTGGTGTGATGTGCTTTCCACGATTCAAAGATCTTTTGTGTCTGTCGCAGTTAATATATCAGCAGGGAAAAATATCCTAATTAAAAATGTAACTGAGGATGCAAAAGGATTCGCAATTAACTAAACAGAGATTCAAAAAAGAAACAGTTTAAAAGTCTCCATTGATTATTCCCCACTGCTTTTCTTGTTCTGTGGCTACCCAGGCACGCAGAGGAGACGTTACTAGCAGGAGATGCTATTTAAGCCAGCATTTCACATCCTCTTTTCCAGACACCAAGAACTTGTAAAACAAAGATGCAAATTTGAGATGAGTCACAACCTTAAACTCAGTGCAGGTAAACAGCAAAAGGAACAATGTGCAAGAGCACTGAATGCTTGGTCCCTCGGCTGTCCAGGCAGAGTTCACATTCTGTGCAGACAGGGAACATAACCTTAAAAATGGATTTTAAATATCGTCATGGTTATTTGATGCAATCCCTGAAACCTTCCTGAGTAAGCAGCCACAAGTGTATTCTCATGCCCATTGAGGGCACCAATTCTGTTTCATGCAAAAACCCCCCCACTTCGGTTTCAAGGAAATGCTAACTTAATTTAAAAAAATAACTTCATCCCTCACCATTCAAAATTCTGCTCACTGTTTAGCGATGACCGGAGAATATTCAGAGAAAACAGGCCTGCTTAATTGTAATTCAGGACTGTTACACAGCTCTCTGTGCTGCAAGAATGAAGCAAACAAAGTCAGCTGAAATAGAAACAGGTGTTTCAAACCCAGCAAGAAGATATGAACATGAAAGCTCTTCTATTAGAAAGCAAGAAAGCTCATTTTCTCAGTGTTTAAACTTACTTTTTTTGTGGTTGCTATGTTACCATCTCTGTACCTACTATACAGCACTTTGAACCATAGAAATAAAAAGATTTTTTTTTTTAAGAAAATGGGCCTGAACTAAACTGAAAACCAATGTGAGACCATCCTGTAAAGTTTTTATGTTGGGGAAAACTTGATATTCAGCAATATTTAAATCGATCAGCCCAAGGAATCAGGTAGCCATTTCCTCCTAGCCCACTAGACCATTTTTTCATTTTCCAGTGCATTTTACATATAATAACTTTTACTAAGCTTGTATCATTAGTGTTATCATTATTTGTTTTAGGGTAAAAGGCAGTTGCAGCCTTTGACAATAATAACCATTATATATCTTTTAATATACATGAAAAGAGATCAAACTCTCACTAAAAAAAATAAATTAAAAAATGTATAATGGGAAAAATTAGCCTGTGTTCAGATGATAGAGTGCTAGCTAAGTACTCTGATATTCAGAAAGCAGAAAGTCAATACTAGGCAAATGGTCTAAAGATATTCAGAAGCTTTAATAAGAACATTGGTATGATAAGAAGTATGAGAAAGAAAGAGTAACCTTTGGAAAAATAGGAGATGCAGTCAGCTATGTGCATAAAATCGTGATGACAGATTCCTTTCAAGGACATGTTTCCGATAACCCTTTTAGGGAAAAGAGATGTAATATTAAAGCAGAATGAAGGAGAGTCATATGTGAAATTATGAATTATTTCACATAAGGGAAAACAGTGGCAAAAGACTTGAATGCTGGAGCTGAAGGAGACTTAGAGGGGAAGAGGGTGAAGCTTATAATGAATACTCCTGCATCTCAGGTCCTGGTTCAGCCAGTTAAGGCATCATGGTATAGCTGTGGCCACGGCAGCACTCTGCTGGCTCAGGTTGATCCTAAAGCCCTGGAGCTTAATCGTGGGCTCAGGCTTTAAAGTAGACAAGCAAAGAAATCCTCTTGTTTAAGGCTTTGGCAGCTAAATGCAGAAAATGTGAAGCAATATTATGCAATGCCTAATGGCAAAGAGGTAGACAGGATCACCTCGTATGCCTTATTTCATCTCCAGTTGACTGTTTCTGTGAAGTGAACATAAATAAAAATTGCATAGTGATAGATCCATCTCACTATTCTCAAAATGCCTTAAAAGAACCTTTCCTCACAGAAGAATATTAGTCCTGCTGAAAATACTTCCTCTTTTTCATTTCTCTTTGTCCGTACGCACACCCTTGCGATTGTTAATTCCTCTTTATGCCTTTGAAAGTCTTCTTATATGTGACTCCTCAATTTATCAGGCAGATCTGTTATTTTTCACACAGCAGTCACTTCCATGCCTCCAAACTGAAGCAATAAGGAAGGGATGTATTTGTCTATAAATATATAACTATAGCGACAATAAAGACGGTGAGGAATTATTGAGTACTTAAAGGATCTAATGGACTGAAACTAGAAAAAAGAAAATTCATTTTATGCATTAGGAGACAAAGGCATTCTTAAGGGAAGGTCAGACTCACGATGGAATAACTTATCTAGAGCAAGTTCACCACCACCACAGAGGTGATGATGTGGATATTAGATACGGTACATGAGAAAATACAAAGTTAAAGGAAAATAAAGCTGCAGTAAATACCTTGCAGAAAACATCGCTGCACTGATGAGCAGTGAGTTGGGAGAGCCTGGTATTTCTTTTCTATGCTTCTGCTGTTTAAGATTCTGCTCTTCTGACACCAGCACTTGTTAATAGGAGTGGGAAGGGAGGCAGAACAAGATGATCTAGGAGGCCCCTCACAGCTTCAAAGTCTACAGGTTTCATTTGGCTTCCTTTTGGCGCGGGAGTGAACTCACCTCACTCTGATTTATATATCTAAAGTTTTTATTTTAATATTCTTGCATGGAGGGGAAAAATATTACATCCTGACAGGAACTTTAAAAAAGTTAGTTGTCATGTGAAGAAAGGCCTTCCTGCTGTTGTCACCAGATATGCTTATTTTCTGCCCACTGGCCACAAGCGCATCGAACGTTCAGTAATAATAAGATCAGTAATAAATAATTATCGTAAGCTGCAATATATGCTGTGCAAAGACTTTTAGCCATCATAAAGATTACTTTCTGTACTGTCAGAATTCTGAGCTCTGGACTTACAAGGATTTATTTTACTGAAAAGAAAAAGCTGTCTGCTGATAAGATCACATATCAAAAATATGTAAAAAGGTTCCTTTTACATTTGACTAAGGTAGGGACTGCATCCTTCTTCTGCATCCTAATTTGGAAACCTAAAGAGTGTGGCAGTGCTAATGTAGAGGGCACCTCATCAACCTGCTTTCCTTGTGTTCAGCTACACGGGATCATTGTCAACTTTTTCCGTCCACAAAGCACTAGGAGAGGGGTAGTAATTTTTATATAAGACCAGACAGTGCTTTGACTAAGATCAGTGTGCGATCTTGGGGCTTTCTTCTTCGCTGGAAAACCGAAAATGTCATGCAGGAATAAAATCTGGCCTTTCCATTTTACTCCTAATATGCACAGTGAGCCAAACGAAGAAGAGAATGGGAGGTGGGAAAAGGCCATGTGTCCCTCTGACTTTTCATGAACAGCTTTGTGGAGCACACACACTTCCCAAGAGAGAATCCCTGATGAAGATAGTCGCAGAAACCATTTTCCTTGGAGTATAAGAAGTACCTGTTCTAACTCAGATTTCAGTAGCATAAATGGAATAAATTGAATGAGCAATTTTCCTGCTCTTTTAAGATGTGTGAATCTGGGACAAGTAGATGTTTGGTTACCAGGAGAGGCAAATAATCAGATGTTCTAAGTGACTGTAACTTTGTTGACAATACTTTATGAAAAAGAAGGATATGCCAAAAGGATTTTGATCTTATGTTTTCCAGTCTTTCCCCTAGCATGGTAACAGCAATTATTTGCCCAGTGCAGATAGACACATCCAGGATGTTCAATTCCCAGCAACTGCAAGGCAGCAGGTGTGGATAAATGTTATTTCCTGTTTATGTCTTGGTTTCAATCGTTATTTTTCCCCAAAGAACTTCCTTTTGTGCTTTGCTTTCCTCAGTGATACACAACATTTTGTAAGCTTTATCAGCACAAACCAGACCAGACTCTGTCCCGCTTTGTAACATCAACGTACTTCTCTTCCCTTTTAAAGCTTATATCGTCAGGAATGCATACAATACAGAATTTGCAAGGTCCTTGCATAGTGACCTTTATATCTTATCTCTTCATCCACCCCTTTGGAGTCTTTAAACTCTCTACTGTCTTCTTACTTTATTACACATTCCTTTCAAGTTTATACAGGTTTCTCAGATGTCTTTCCAATCATCTCATAGAAAAACCCAGACAAATGCACCTCAGTCTTAACGTCTACCACCTCTGGCTAAACATTTGTACTTGGAAATCCTTTTTAATTTTTGCCTCTTCCTGTGTTTTTGACCTCAGGTCGTAGGGCTGTTGTATTTCAGATTTCCCTAGAAACAAAGCTACTGCTTGTTTGCTGCTCTTAACAAAAACACCTTGCTTCCTACAGCAATGTATAGGTAATTAATTAGCAGCAATATGCTGCCACAGGAAGGGATGATGCTACGATTGCCTGCGAGATCTATGTATAGTTAAGCTCCTTCTTCCTGGAAGCCAGGCACCTCTCATTTGGAGATGCTGGTGTTAGAGATTTAAGAAATTTAAGAACTACTCAGGAGAAATCATGAAATAATGGAACAAAAATGAGGGATGAATAAACCAGATGCTAGGGCTGCATTGCAAAAGGATGTGTGAGCAGAGGCATTGTCTGTTGAGTAAGATCCATGTTTAAAGGCATAGAAGGTTCAGTAAGTTGCTTCTGTGATCTACAGATTTACAGGTTATGAAAGTCTGATTTTCTTCGCAAGTTGTCTTGGTTTTGCCTGAGATAGAGTTAATTTTCTTTCTGGTAGCTGGTGTAGTGTGATTTGTAGTGCTAATAATGTTGATAATATACTGATGTTTTAAGTTGTTGCTAGGCAGTCAAGGACTTTTCAGTTTCTCATGTTAGCCAGCAAGAAGGCAGGAGGTTCTTGGGAAGCTGCGAGGGGCCACAGCCAGAATAGTTGACCCAAACAGGCCAAAGGGATTTTCCATACCATATGACATCATGCTTAGTATTTAAATTCAGGGGCTGGCCTAGGTCAGGTGATTGCTGCTTAGGGACAGGTGAGGCATCAGTCATTGGATGGTGAGTAATTGTATTGTGCCTTACTTGCTTTGTAGATTCAATTATAATTATAATTATTGCTATTATGGTTGGACTCGATGATCCAGTGGGTCTCTTCCAACCTGATGATTCTATGATTCTATTCTTCTTTGTCCCTCTTGCTGTCCTCTTGAGCTGTATTTATCTCAACCCACTAGATTTAAGATTTTGTTTTCATTCTCCACACCATCCCACTGAGGGGATGGAGGAGATGAGCGAGCAGCTGTGTGGTGCTTAGTTGTCATAGAATCATAGAATAACCAGGTTGGAAGAGACCCACCGGATCATCGAGTCCAACCATTCCTATCAAATACTAAAGGTTAAACTATGACAACAGTAAAATTTCAGCTTGGATCTCAGCATTCCCATTTCATTGCTTTTCCCATAAATTTGTTTTGCAACCATAAGCTTTTTCCCTCTCCATTGGCTATTATTAGGTACTTCATTAGCACTATCAACACAATATCTCTGTGCCAAAACAACCATGCCACCAGCTAAAATGTTACTACGGTTAGCTGCATTATATGCAATGCTACCACACTACATTAAGTGGCAGCTGCCACTCCAAACCTGTTTCTGAGCAGTGCCTGAGGACTGTCATGCTGCCTCAGAAGCATGACAGCTGCAAGGATAACTGCACAGACAGCAAATTTCCACCTCTGAGCTACCATAATGCTCAATCACCCACTAAGACTTCGCTTTTTGTGTTAGAGAAGTGTCAGAATTTAGAATCATAGAATAACCAGGTTGGAAGAGACCCACTGGATTGAGTCCAGCTGTTCCTATCAAACACTAAACCATGTCCCTCAGCACCTAGTCCACCCATGCCTTAAACATCTCCAGGGAAGGTAAATCAACCACCTCCCTGGGCAGCCTCTGCCAGTGCCCAATGACCTTTTCTGTGA
>WAAB01017961.1:63596-88525 GCA_013389865.1 Piaya cayana
CCAGCACTGAGCCCTGGGGAACCCCACTTGTCACTGGCCTCCAGCTGGATTTAACTCCATTTACCACCACTCTCTGGGCCCGGCCAGCCAACCAGTTCTCCACCCAGGAGAGTGTGAGCCTGTCCAGGCCAGAGGCTGACAGTTTCCGTAGCAGAATGCTGTGAGAAACTGTGTTAAAGGCTTTATTTAAGAGAGAACAAAACCCAAAGGAAGGTGGGAACAAAAAGATATCTTTTTTTTCCACTGTCACCCTTTTCCCAGAAACACTCTGGGAAAACTGTATGTATCTCTTCTTTGCTGGGATACCCTGCAGCTTTTCCCCTCATCCTCTGGTGACGGGTTGCTCTTCCCTGGGCTGAGATGCCAGCACGATCACAGCTGAAGGCACCTACTCCTTCAGACTACACCCAGGTCAGAATACTTGACAAAATGTCCCCATCAACATTATGAGGGAGCTGAAGGGAGCAGATATGACAGCTTATACGAACGTGTTTCTTAACTGTAGTCACTGTAAGTAGGTGTAAATTGCCTACATTTTGAGAACATTTTCTTGTTTTCATTGACATGCTAGTGAATTTCTGGCAGTTTTCTTAAACATGATAATTTTGAAGGAAAAAAAAAGGCTTTTCAAGGGAACATGCACATCAAACGCAACTTAATGTAGTGTTTAAAAATCCATTTGGCCTTTATCATTCTCTCTGTTCTGTGCTACAACCTGTGTCCTGAGAGAAACGGCTCAATTAATTGAGCAGCATTCCTAGTAAATGTAACTAACACCTGATTTAATCATGTTATACAATTTCACCCCTTTTGATTTTATACTGGATTCCTCTAGGCTGAAACCCAGCACCCTGTTTGTGAGTTCAGATTCGGTTCTGAAATGAGCTTATAGTTATTCAAGATTTTTTTTTTTTACCCCTCATTAAAGCTCTTCTCTTGTCATCCTGCCTTCAACAGTAACATGTATAACAATATGTTGAGTTTTTATTCCTAGGCCCCACATTATTCCATGAAAAAACACCAGGCCAGGCCCATAGGGTTATGAAAACCCTTCTGAGCATCATGATTTTGTTCCCATTTTTATCTTGTAACATCTTGCAGTCAGTTAGACCAAAATTAACAAATGAAGACAAAAATCTTGTCTTCATTACAATGATCTCAGCAAGCAACAGCAAATAAAAAATTAAAAAAACCCCTCTAGGACTGTGGCAGCATCCTGCACAACCAGAAGTCCAAGCATCTCCCCTTTTATAAATAGAGAGAGAATGTGAAGTGTTAATGATACATTGGACACAAAAAACAGACACCAGCAGGGGGATTTTTTTACCTACATTATTCCAACAGTGCTTTTGGAAATAATTACGCCTTTTTTTATACTATTTCAATAGATCCTCACGCCTACTGTATTACAACTGTGCAATTCCGAGTACAAAATCACTAATTAAAATGTATTCACAGCAAGGTTATTTAATGAAATGGAATAGTTGGGGTGGACACAGAACACTCTTAAGACTAAATTAGACTTTCACTTATCAGTACAGCAAAATGTAGAGAGAGAGGGGGGGGAAAAAGAGGAAGGAAGGACCCTGATTCTAAATTATTCTAATTTACTTGTATACTTGAAGAATTTTGAGTGAGAGAATAGTGTGTATTGCTGTCTAGCAAAATTATTTAATGACATTCCACCTTTCCATCACCGAGCCGGGTAATTTTCACATAGTCTCAAAATGGAGGGGAAGGAAGGCAAAAGGATAGAAACGGTGTTAAAAACCATTAAACTGAAAGGCTGCTACTGTCCCTGATGCCAGAAGGAGCAGTTACACTGAAAGTTGCCAGAGGACAGAGCAGATGGAATGTTCCTTGTCAGAGCAAAACATGTGCCCTCAAGTAGGGAGCAGGGTAAACGGGAAAGTGGAGGGAGTACAGTTACAAGGGTATCTCCTCTCAGTGGTGAATCTGTCCTTGGATCTGTCAGATGTGATTTCACGTGCCAGCCCTGGTGAACATGACCCTTGGACTTGCAGTTTTATGGTAGAAACTTGTCATCAAAAATTGATGGAGGGTATTTTATGTCCCTCACCCTCCATCACTGAGTACTTTCATATTTGAACCAACTATGTTAGTTCATCTTTGTGGGATGATGTGATAGGCAATGAGCCTTAGTCAAAACAGACTCTTTAAAGCAACAATTACAGAACAGTTACAGTAATTAAAGTTGGATTGTGAATGCAAGCATCGAGATTCTGGTTTTCTAGGAACTTGCAGACAGTCAGGGAGCAACCCTATCAGGGCAGTGCTATATGCTTGATCCAATTTTCTTTGTGTCAGATGTTGGTTGCTTGTGAATAATCCAAACCCAAGGAATTAAACTTTTTATCCGCAAGGCTGAATACTAAATATCTAACTCCACAGGAAGAATTCTATGATTCTAAATGAGTTCCTTGGTAGAATCATACTGTGTTTTCTCAGTTGTGTAAATCACCGCTGTATATGGTGTAGATTACATATGGAGTAAATCAAGGTTTGTTGTTTTCCTAATTTCTGCCTGAAGTTTCAAGACACTTGTAGTTTCTGCTCCTCAACTTAAAGAAATTTCCAAGTAGCAGATTTTCAAGAAATGGGCACGTGGCACTTTTGAAAGGCCTCTACAACATCTCACAAAATGGGTATCAGATCTTCTGGGACTCAAAATCATCACTTGCTGCAGATGGTCTCTGTTCTTGCAAAGTGAATATGAACGTGTCACTGTGGTGTGGCAAGTGCCCAGTGCCAGTAAGTAGGGTTGCAGTGCTGCAGACTAGGAGAAGTCTGTCTAAAAAGCTGCCTGGAGGAGAGGGACCTGGGGGTGTTGGTCGACAGCGACTGCACATGAGCCAGCAGTGTGCCCAGGTGGCCAAGAAGGCCAATAGCATCTTGGCTTGGATCAGAAACGGTGTGACCAGCAGGTCCAGGGAGGTTCTTCTCCCTCTGGACTCGGCACTGGTGAGACCGCTCCTTGAATCCTGTGTGCAGTTCTGGGCCCCTCAGCACAAGAAGGATGTTGAGGCTCTGGAGCGAGTCCAGAGCAGAGCAACGAAGCTGGTGAAGGGGCTGGAGAACAGGCCTGATGAGGAACGGCTGAGAGAGCTGGGGGTGTTTATCCTGGAGAAGAGGAGACTGAAAGGAGACCTTATTGCTCTCTACAACTACCTGAGGGGAGGTTGTGGAGAGGAGGTAGCTGGCCTCTTCTCCCAAGTGGCAGGGGACAGGACAAGAGGGAATGGCCTCAAGCTCCACCAGGGGAGATTCAGGTTGGACACTAGGAAAAAATTCTTGACAGAAAGGGTTATTGGGCACTGGCAGAGGCTGCCCAGGGAGGCGGTTGATTCACCTTCCCTGGAGGGGTTTAAGGGATTGGTGGATGAAGTGCTGAGGGACATGGGTTAGTGTTTGATAGGAATGGTTGGACTCGATGATCCGGTGGGTCTCTTCCAACCTGCTTTTTCTATGATTCTATGATTTTCATTACTAGGGTCTCTTCTGTTTGATTTGGCATTCCTTGAGGCATTTATTGCTGCATTGTTTAGCTAGAACAGTATGCTGTAAGGTCTGTTTCTCTGCCTAAACTATAGAGATCATTGTCTTAAAGAGAATTTTCTCATTGATTTTTCTAGGAGCAAATGAGGCCAAAGTACAAAACTATTTATGTCTAGGAGTACCTCCAGCTTTAATTCCAGCTGAGGACACAGCTCTAGCTCAACCAATTTTGATATTTAAGCTACACTAGTATTTTAAAGCTTTTCTAGCCACAGAAAACCAGGTGGGAGGGCTTCCAGATAACTCAAAGCTTTAGCATTTAGGCAAGCTGCTAATCCAAACCTTCAATGCTTTTTCAGGGTACATTTTAACACCTTTTACAGCACGCTGTCCTTTCCATGTATGTTTTCTGGTTGCATCCCCTTCTATAATTATTCTCTTGTACATAGGCCCCTAAAAATGGATAAAAATTACGTTGATTGTATTTATAATCTGCCATAATCCACTAAGTATTGACCTTCCATTTCATCTTGTTATAGCTAATAAATTTGTGGTGGTCACCGTGAAATTGCTTTGGAGACTTCAAAGGCATTTCAAATAACAATAACATTTTTACAGTGACTGTTACGTTGTTGAATATGAATAAGGAGCTGCTGTTTCTACGTTATATATGATCCTTTGCTTTTAGTTATTTTTCATGGCACTCAAATAATTTAACAAAATGCTGGTTTTCACCTCTAAATCTCACGTGAAACAAAAGGCTGAGCCGAAATCCCCTGCATTACATAGGTGTCTAAAATCATAGAATAATAGAAAAACCAGGTTGGAAAAGACCCACCAGATCATCGAGTCCAACCATCCTTATCTAACACTAATAAAATAGGGCATGATGTATTTTTTATTAAGCTAAGAAGACCTAAACAAAATGGGGTTGTTTTTTATTTTCTGAGAAGGGGTCAGCATGCCTGCTTGTATTTTTTTTTTAAATTTCCATTAACCAAACTTTAATAACCATATGATGGAGCAGTCTCACCCCATGTAAGTAAATCAACATATCTGAGTACAAATGTCTGCATACATGAACAAAAGTTCAGAGCAACTGTTCTTCAAGATAATTGAAAGAGTATGTTTTAAAATCAGAATTACTTAAAAATAGATGTATTGTTTACAATTATTAAGATATATTAGCTATCTATAATATTATTTTCTTTTTTATGCTAGGAGTTTGGATTCTTGACCTTACAACAGGAAAATTATAGTCCATCTCCTGCACCTGTTCAGCTTCCTCAATGCAACCAGAGTTCTACCCTGACACGCTGTGATGCTACCAGATGCCACCTAAAATGCCACCTGAAAAGCTGCTTCTGAAGGATTTGTGTCTACACTTAGCACTGCACGCATCCATCCAGCAGGTAAACAGGCATTGTCAATGATACTTTGATAAACAGTTATTCTGCAGAAACAGGCACTGCAGCACATTTATGGGTGAAGTTCAGAGGGGTTGCTTAATTTTTTATCTAAATGCTTACATGGAATTTTCTAAATTCCAAGAAATGTGTATAATATCCAATTTTGTGACAGTAATAGTGGCATGATGCTAACACAAAAGGCTATATATACACATCTGAGAATGTGATTTTCAGTTTATTTACTGGCATAAGGCAAGCTATATTTTTCTCTCCCCTTTTCCCTTCCTCCCTCATGTTTTCATTTCTTTTTTATGGGTATTTATTTCCTCTCTGGGGCTTGAACACTCCCTCTGTGTCCACCCAGCTTCTATTCTTGCTGCGAACATGTTTTTAGTTATTGTTCTAAAATGTGGGTTTATAATTGTGACATAGTAGGCGGAGAGAACTGAGGGAAAACAGTACCAAAAGGGCATAATTATATTCAAAAGAAACAAAAAATGAAACTTCAAACATTCTTGCTTTCCATTAAGTTTTTCCATTGATTTCTGCATTAGCTCATTCACAGGGATTCTGAATTTGAAGTTACATTATGTTGTCCATTATAAGTAGGGAGCTTTAGATCTCAGTTCAGCAAAACAAGTCTCCTTAAATGGTTAAAGTTTAGCATGTGCTTAATTTTGCCTTTCAGCTAGGATTTTAACAGCATTTCAGAGTTTTACAACAAAACTTACACCTTGTTTTCAATCCTGACATGGCTTTACCTTGCCTGAATCAAAGAGTTTTTACAGTGTCTTGTCTAATGAAAAAAATCAGCCAACAAATCATGTGCAGCAATATTTTCCTTTTGGAGTTGGTTTGTGAGTCTTTATCTAATTGTGGTTAATGTTTGTGGCTATATCCAACAAATGAGATAGTTTTGCTCAAGTTGAAGAATAAAAGCGTCTTCAATGAAATATAAATCTTGGATACAGCAGAAAAACAATCAGTAATGGCCTATTGTGAAGTGCAAAATGCAAATCTCTGGTGTGTGTGTAATGTGTTTGATTCCTAAAGCTCTAAGAGAAGGGTCTGAGCATAGCTGTTGCCTATAAAAAAAGATCATAGAATCATAGATGGTACAGGTCCAAAGGGACCTCAAAACCCACTGAGTTCCAGCCCCTGCCATGTGCAGGGACACCTCCCACTGGATCAGGTTGCTCAAAGCTTCATCCAACCTGGCCCTGAACACCTCTAGGGATGGGGTAGCCGCATCTTCTCTGTGCCAATGCCTCCCCACGCTCGTAGGAAAAACTTTCTTCCTAATATTTCATCTAAACCTCTCTTCTTTCAACCTAAAAATTTCCCCTTTTTCAGATGAAATGTGACCTTACAGTGTTCTTTATTAAGGGACGCAAAACCACAGCAAGAACNATTATTAAGATATATTAGCTATCTATAATATTATTTTCTTTTTTATGCTAGGAGTTTGGATTCTTGACCTTACAACAGGAAAATTATAGTCCATCTCCTGCACCTGTTCAGCTTCCTCAATGCAACCAGAGTTCTACCCTGACACGCTGTGATGCTACCAGATGCCACCTAAAATGCCACCTGAAAAGCTGCTTCTGAAGGATTTGTGTCTACACTTAGCNTTATTAAGATATATTAGCTATCTATAATATTATTTTCTTTTTTATGCTAGGAGTTTGGATTCTTGACCTTACAACAGGAAAATTATAGTCCATCTCCTGCACCTGTTCAGCTTCCTCAATGCAACCAGAGTTCTACCCTGACACGCTGTGATGCTACCAGATGCCACCTAAAATGCCACCTGAAAAGCTGCTTCTGAAGGATTTGTGTCTACACTTAGCACTGCACGCATCCATCCAGCAGGTAAACAGGCATTGTCAATGATACTTTGATAAACAGTTATTCTGCAGAAACAGGCACTGCAGCACATTTATGGGTGAAGTTCAGAGGGGTTGCTTAATTTTTTATCTAAATGCTTACACAGAATTTTCTAAATTCCAAGAAATGTGTATAATATCCAATTTTGTGACAGTAATAGTGGCATGATGCTAACACAAAAGGCTATATATATACATCTAAGAATGTGATTTTCAGTTTATTTACTGGCATAAGGCAAGCTATATTTTTCTCTCCCCTTTTCCCTTCCTCCCTCATGTTTTCATTTCTTTTTTATGGGTATTTATTTCCTCTCTGGGGCTTGAACACTCCCTCTGTGTCCACCCAGCTTCTATTCTTGCTGCGAACATGTTTTTAGTTATTGTTCTAAAATGTGGGTTTATAATTGTGACATAGTAGGCGGAGAGAACTGAGGGAAAACAGTACCAAAAGGGCATAATTATATTCAAAAGAAACAAAAAATGAAACTTCAAACATTCTTGCTTTCCATTAAGTTTTTCCATTGATTTCTGCATTAGCTCATTCACAGGGATTCTGAATTTGAAGTTACATTATGTTGTCCATTATAAGTAGGGAGCTTTAGATCTCAGTTCAGCAAAACAAGTCTCCTTAAATGGTTAAAGTTTAGCATGTGCTTAATTTTGCCTTTCAGCTAGGATTTTAACAGCATTTCAGAGTTTTACAACAAAACTTACACCTTGTTTTCAATCCTGACATGGCTTTACCTTGCCTGAATCAAAGAGTTTTTACAGTGTCTTGTCTAATGAAAAAAATCAGCCAACAAATCATGTGCAGCAATATTTTCCTTTTGGAGTTGGTTTGTGAGTCTTTATCTAATTGTGGTTAATGTTTGTGGCTATATCCAACAAATGAGATAGTTTTGCTCAAGTTGAAGAATAAAAGCGTCTTCAATGAAATATAAATCTTGGATACAGCAGAAAAACAATCAGTAATGGCCTATTGTGAAGTGCAAAATGCAAATCTCTGGTGTGTGTGTAATGTGTTTGATTCCTAAAGCTCTAAGAGAAGGGTCTGAGCATAGCTGTTGCCTATAAAAAAAGATCATAGAATCATAGATGGTACAGGTCCAAAGGGACCTCAAAACCCACTGAGTTCCAGCCCCTGCCATGTGCAGGGACACCTCCCACTGGATCAGGTTGCTCAAAGCTTCATCCAACCTGGCCCTGAACACCTCTAGGGATGGGGTAGCCGCATCTTCTCTGTGCCAATGCCTCCCCACGCTCGTAGGAAAAACTTTCTTCCTAATATTTCATCTAAACCTCTCTTCTTTCAACCTAAAAATTTCCCCTTTTTCAGATGAAATGTGACCTTACAGTGTTCTTTATTAAGGGACGCAAAACCACAGCAAGAACTGCGGTGAAAATCCGGAGCTCACAAAACTCAAATGCAAACTATTGAATATACTCATAAGAATCTAAGTAATACTTTTTTTTCTACTCCCTTGTGGAAGTATAAGGTAAATTCCCCATTGCTTAATGGTTCTCAATCTGATTATTTTTGTAAAGGTGCACTTCACTGAAGCTATTGATCTCAGTGCCAAATGAACATCTAATGCAGGAGTTAATACAAATCTGACATAATTTTTTCTGATCATGGTAGGTGATTGTACTCCGAAGGAAGAGATATATATATACACACAGTATCTCTCTCTCTTTCAGCAGAAAACAGCACAATTTGCCAGAATTAAAAAGGTACCCTGCCCAAAATGCTACTTGAATTATTTTTATGATGTATACGTCCCAGTAATAATAATGAAAGATAAGTAAAATAAAACCAGTCAGATCTTCTGAGTAAAATTAGAAACAAGAAGCACTCTGAAGCGTATGAATAACTTGAAAAGAAAAAAAAAAGTTGTATTTCTAGAAGCCTGGTTACTGACTTCACTCTTATTTGGAAGGGCAAGAATGTGGCAGTCTGATAGATGGAGCCCCCCTGCAGTTTCCTCCCTGCCAAGAACAAGGCAGCACTGAAAATTTATTGATGAGGAATTTTCTTGCAAGGTTACTGTCTAGATTTCTGTAGAAATGAAACCCACATATTTTCTGATGCAGATCTACATTTTTTTGAATTCTTTTCTGCACACAGCACAGGGCTACTTCTAAAATGTGGTCGGTTTCTGTTTGCAGAGCCACCTGTACCCAGGAAGGTTAACAGAGCTTTGAGGGGCAGAGATCAAGCAGAATCAGTGCCTTTTTGGTGAGGTTCTTCACTCATAAAGCCAGCTGATTTTTTCCTAAAATAAGGCAATAAATCAGAAGATACACTGTATGGGCATCAGGAAATTTTAGAATCATATGGTACCACCCTCCCTGATATGTGCAGAGACACCTCCCACTGGATCAGGGGCTCCAAACCCCCATCCAACCTGGCCTTGAACACCTCCAGGGGTGGGGCAGCCACCACTGCTCTGGGCAACCTGGGCCAGGACCTCCTCCCCCTCACAGGGAAAAAATTCTTCCTCATACCTAATCTAAATCTCCCCTCTTTTAGCTTAAAACCCTCATCCTTAAAACTTTTCACTCCCTGACCTAGAGCCCCTCCCCAGCTTTCCTGTAGCCCCCTTACAGTACTGAAAGGCTGCTAGAAAGCCTCCCTGGAGACTTTTCTCCTCTAGGTTGAAGATCCTGTTGCAAGTTTAGGGTCTAAGTTTAACAGGACATGAAAAACAGTGCAGAAGGCTGCAGTACCACTTAGGCTTTCCACTCCTTGAATCCTGTGTGCAGTTCTGGGCCCCTCACCACAAGAAGGATGTTGAGGCTCTGGAGCGAGTCCAGAGAAGAGCAATGAAGCTGGTGAAGGGGTTGGAGAACAGACCTTACGAGGAACGGCTGAGAGAGCTGGGGGTGTTTAACCTGGAGAAGAGGAGGCTACTAAGAGGAGACCTCATTGCTCTCTACNAAAAAGCATAGGAGGTACCAAATCCTGATTTGGATTATGGGAATCTAACACTACAAAAAAAGCAGAAAGGTAAAAGAAACAGAGGAAAGTCTCTGTGGTTTACTGACTGTTCTGCCTAAATATAAACTTCAGTTAATTTTTAATTTGATACTTGGAACAGAAATATTCTGAGCATTTCACTAAGTAAACACTACAGGAATCCAGGTGGTAGCTGGATTGCAATTTGGATGTGATGAAGGAGATAAATTTAGATGTCCAGAGTAGGCTGGAATGTGATTTCTCCCATGAAGAAACATATTTAATGTGGGTGCTGACAGAAACACTAATACAATTGATGCTGCCAACTTACCACCCAACAAAAGCAGAAAAAACCACATGCAACAAGCCTGCTGCTTTGACTCATTCGAAAGAAGATGTCTTATTATTACCCAAATACTAAGGCTAACAAGAAAAAAATAACAAATGTCTTGTATTTTGCTTTTATCTGTCTAGCTCTAAAGCTGTTGTTTAAACAATATAACCTTCCACACAGTATGTTTGAGAAAGGAGCATTTAGTTATTTATTCTCTGGCGCAGAAGCATGCACAATGTAGAAAGTTCCCCTATGTCTAGCTGCAAGCATTGAGTTACATTTATTTTAGAAGCACAGATGAGCCCTGGCTTAAAAATCATAAACAAGGCATAATAACAGAGTTATACTGAGCTGGAAAGAATTATTATCTAGCATTTTTCATAAAGATTAGTCAATAGTATATTCTCATCTAACTGGTTCAGTAATTCATAGATCTACAGCATTTAAGGTTGTTGACTCAACCCTTGTTTGTTGGTTCTTAAGCTTTCTGTGTCCTCAGAGTTGAAAGTTCTGCCAAGTTTACATGGAAGTGACTTGCTATAGTGTTTAATTAGAAAACTTAATCTAATTTGCTGATGTAACCCAGGGACTTTTTTATCAGGGTGGAGAATTAATGTCAAGTAGGTTCATTTGGAGGCTAAAAGCTGGTCTGGTTTACCTGTAGAAATAGCTTGGTTTTCCTGGAAGAGCTCAAAAGTGGTTGAAATGCCTTCTAAATCGTACCAAATTGCCGCTTTGATTCCTGTATCAATCACTACTGTAACCTTATCACCTAGATTACTGCCACACCTGCTTGACTTTAAAGAGCTGGATTTTGCTTGACCCAGGGCATGTGTTTCGGCTTAACATTCAACACAATAGCATTTCCGTTTAAAAATATATTTTTGGGAGGATTTAGCTTTTTTTTTTTTTTAATTCATTTGTCTGAATCATGCTTAATTTGTGTAATTAACTTGCAGGAAAATGCATGTTTAAGTCAACAAATTTAGCTTACCCTTAAAAGCTTTATATAACCTCAAGCAACAAACTATTTTTTCACTGCTCAGCTGGATGTCCTTTGAGATGGCATCTACACATCAGGATGCTTGTCTACTTAATTGATAGTCCGAAACTTAAAATGTTTCCAAGGCGTTAGTATATTTTTCTCCTAATTACTTCTGTATCAGGACCTGAAGCGCATCTCTCCATGCTGGGAGACTGGCTGCAGGGCTTAAGGCCAGCTGAGCCCTCTGGGTGGATGGTCCCATGTGAGTTTGCAGGGAGAGGCTCCCCAACAGTGGCATGGCTGACATGGTGAGGGGAGGTTGCCATGCTAACAGTGGTTAACCTCTGTCACCTTGATAACCAGCCACCTCCGTAGTGTTGCCAGAGAGAAATCTTTCATTGCCCAATATGGACTATTTAAACACAAAACTTTGGTCCTTTTAACTTTTGAACATTTCAGAGGCAGCACTATCTTCAAGAAGAGATGGAGCAATGCAACACAATTCTACAGTGATTTTCTTTTCAGTTGTAGAAATTAATCACAACCATAAAAAATCAGATCAGGCTTCAAAAGTTGAATGCAGCCACAACTGCATAAACTTGAGAAACAGTATATCATAGAATCACAGAACAAGCAGGTTGGAAGAGACCCACTGGATCATCGAGTCCAACCATTCCTATCAAACTCTATAGCTCACACATTCTTTTTGAGAACAAATTTAAAGACAAAAGAGAACTAGGGCAAAGGAAGTTCTACTGCACATATTTGGACTGTATCGACTCAGAAGGATTCAGAACTCATCTTCCTAGTTATATGCATGCTGGCAGTGCTGTGTGGTTGTAATGCAAGTTAGATCTGATTTAAAGTGACTAAAATATCATTGTTTAGAGAAAGTCAGTGTTCCCATCCCCATCCTGGCCCCCCTCTTAATTTTCCACTTCTGTGTTGACCAGGAAAAAAAGATCATCTTGCAAAGCCCCAAACATTTGTAAGTCCTGAAAAGTACTAACCCAACTCCATCTGCTCCGAAATATTTAACTATTTACAAATAGCACGCAACACATTTGAAGTAAATCTGAACTTTCCTAACTTTTAAAAGGCACAATTAAGGTTTAATTGCAGTAACACACAGAAGCTAGAGTGTAGTTTTGTGTTACATTAAGTTCTGACTGGGTGAACACTCTTGCTCAGTGGTAAACGTGAGGCTGTGTGTATCCTTCTGGAGAAAAAAATCAAACAACGGATGATTTAATCCAAGAATTCTAATATGAAAGCAAAATCCTAAAATAAATATGGCTTTATCCTGGCCATAATTCTTGAGAAAGGCTTCCCTGGTCAAGAAGAGCAATTGTGTTTCTCAAGGTCTTCCTCTGTGAACAAAGGCCAGAAGCAATCCATTCCAAAGAATAGGAAGCAAAATACATAAAACTGGTGATTTTTTTTTCTTTTAAGCTCCTTGTGGCTACTTTTTATATTGTGTTATTCAGCAATAAATAAACAGAAGTCCTGCTGATGTCTCTGTACAGGGTATAGATTAATGATCTAAAGCTGATGTGGATAATTATAATTTGGTAGGAAACAACCATTATCTGATGTTCTAGAGAACAGAAATCATTCTCCATATATTTTCAGTACTGAGGATTATGTATGTTAGGATTCCTGGGAAAAGATGCTAAAGATGAGGTTTCTCAGATTCCTCCAAATTTTGAGGTAGTCTTTGGTGGTTGCTAAAAATATGTTTGGCATCCTCTCAGTCAGAGAGGACAAGGGGAGAACAGATCTGTGTGTTTTAATGATCAATAGATCCAAACCTGACCTACATAAAATTTGTAGCTATTACATTAAGAACTTTTGTTTGTGCTTTGGCTGACTTAAGGCTTTTTAATATGTCTTGCACATTCCTATCAGAAAAAAAATCTTTGGACTCGTCGATTTTCTGCACTGTTATTTATTTTCAGGAACACTTCGTGTAGTTTATGTCCGTTCATGATTAACTGTGAGAAGTGTGTGGACACAGGACAAGTTTGCACAGTGTTTTTTATCTTTGGCATCAAATTACAGGGGGTATTTGCTGGATAAATTTGTGGGGTCATGCAACGCTCAAAATAACTCCTTCCACAGGACTAAATATAACTTTTAATTGTTATGTCGCTGATATAATACCCTAATCAACATCATCTCTTAGGTTTATAGAAACATTATTATAAATACACAGCTTTAACCTTCATTGATTTCAAGGACTCTGTCATTATCCCATTTTCCAGGGTGAGGTGATTTCTAATTACGGAGCATTCTGGTACTTAATTTCATGTGGTAAGCCTGAAACTAATAGATAAATGGTCTCACTTCATTTTGAGGACAGAATCATTCATAAAAAATAGAAAAGTTGCAGAAAAAAAAGCATTTGAGAGAAAAATCTGCAGGCACTACCTAGAAAGATATATTTCACGTAGCAAGACATAACTTAAACAAATTTTCCCTGTAGTTTACTATTAGGCCACCAAGAAGTCTCTTCTGTGTGTTTGTATTTATTAGCACTATGCTAACAGGCTTTGTGTCACTCAAATGTATTTTTCCCATCCACTATTTCCATGACCATGGTAGCCAAGTGTCACATTCTCAGCTCATTTGGTAATTATTACTCCCCGTACAGGTTTTCACCACTGAAAAATAAAGCCAAATGAACCATAATCAAGGCTTTTTGGTGGTTAAAACTCTTCCCCTTTTTCTTTACCCTCTGCCCATGAGCAGCTGTGTTAGAAACAGCTGATCAACCTCAATTTAAAGAGTCTTGGGGTCTATTTACGTCAGTGCTTTTCATTGTAATCATTCAGCAACAGCACTAAATTGCTAAATTGAAGGTAAATTCCTTTTCTGACTTGATATCTCTGGAGATGTCAGCCCTTAAAACTGTGCTCTTAACTGATCCAAGCGCCTTGTAATCAAGTGAGTGTCATTGATTCTGCCCTACCTCATAGAATCATAGAATAACCAGGTTGGAAGAGACCCACTGGATCAACAAGTCCAACCATTCCTATCAAACACTAAACCATGTCCCTTAGCACCTCGTCCATCCATCCCTTAAACACCTCCAGGGAAGGTGAATCAACCACCTCCCTGGGCAGCCTCTGCCAGTCCCCAATGACTATTTCTGTGAATTTTTTTTCCTAATGTCCAGCCTGAATCTCTCCTGGCGGAGCTTGAGGCCATTCCCTCTTGTCCTGTCCCCTGTCCCTTGGGAGAAGAGCCCAGCTCCCTCCTCTCCACAACCTCCTTTCAGGTAGTTGTAGAGAGCAATAAGGTCTCCTCTTAGCCTCCTCTTCTCCAGGCTAAACACCCCCAGCTCTCTCAGCCGCTCCTCATAAGGCCTGTTCTCCATCCCCTTCACCAGCCTTGTCACTCCTCTCTGGACTCGCTCCAGAGCCTCAACATCCTTCTTGTGTTGAGGGGCTCACAACTGAACACAGGATTCAAGGAGGGACCTGTCAACACTGTGTGACATCACAGAATGCAAAATCTACAGCACCATGACTCACTGGGGATCAAAAGGACAGACACACATAAGAAAAAAACCCAAATACTTTTGGCCTATGCATCAGGCATTCTTGTACATGAAGTTAACAAGAAAATAATACAGTCTTACAGCAAATCCCATGCATTGAGCTGAATAATTTCTTTGCCAAGGAGAAATATCTCTGGGTTTGCAAGTGAGGTTTTGTCTGTGAATTCATCTGGTTTCTTTATTAACTGCATCTTTATGAAAATGGTTTAATAGTATATTGCATTGGAATTCTGTAGTTGCCTTGGGGTTAGTGAAGAGTCAGCAAGGAGCCTTTTGTAGTATGCATGAAAGAATCTCCAATTCCATAAGCAGCAGTTTAGAGTTTAGAAACTCCTGGAAGCTACAAGAACATTTTACCAGCTGATAAAAATATGCCAGCTGGACAAAGTCCATAGGTGTGGCAGGTGAACTTATAACCTAAAGTGCCTAGGTGAACTGAAATGACTTTGAATTCCTTTAGTAAGGACAATAATGCACCCTTTCTGAAAGGAAAAATCCTTTGATGAAAATATTTTCATCCTTTCCCTCCTGTTGTGGCATCATAGGAAGAGGACAAAAAACATTGGCACAGTTCTTAGATACCACGAAGAGTTCTGGTTTTGTTCCTTCCCAGCTATCAAATAATTCAAGGGTTTTCTATTAGCGGTGTAGGGCACAGACTTGGTGATCAAGATCAGATGTTTCTCTTCACGGAGAGAGAGTCTTTTTATTTCCTGAGAGCTAGTAGAGCTACTGCTGTAGCTTGAGGGACTGTAAGATAGACAGATTCATTCCTGTGTCTATCCCATTATATTTCAGGTATCTTTCTAGGGTCCTGCAGTTCAGAAAAAAATCTCACTGTGAAACTCAGTGTTGTGACTCCCAAATGCTGCAAAATAAATTGTCTAGAAAATTATAGAATGCTAACAGTGTACTGATAATAGTCTCCCACTGATACCTAACCTGTGCCAACAAAGAACGAGCATGCTAGCAATTGATAGTTCTGTGCGCTGTTCCTTTAGCTCAGGTGTTGGTGGCTGAATGTTTTTTGTTGCTGAAAGTCAAACAGGTGACTCCTGCTGAGCCTGATACAGGTATGTATACAGCCAGCAGCTGCTCACAGTACAAGACTCAGACACGTTTTTACAAGCTGTGCTCTTTGAACAGATGCAATTAATGTTGTGGAAACGTGGACCCCTCGCAGCAGCAGGCAAGAGCCTTTCTTACATCGGGGCCATGCTCAGTACAGAAGAGTAGGGTGCGAATGTGCATCAGCAGAATCTTGAGCATGACTTGGATTTGCTATTAATCATTCATCTTTGCACTGAATCTTAAAAAGGACTTAGAATCTACAATGCTTTGTGTTCAGGTAGTGGGACCTTACATTAGCATTCAGAGCCTATGCAGGTTGTCTAGGCTTTCTAGACAGTGCAAGGTTACAGCAAAGATGCTGCGTATCTCAGAGAGGTGTGAGCATGAGCCAAGTACTGCAGCAGCATGGCATGTGGCTGACTGTCCAAAGGAATTCGACACAGCCAATGTACTAAAGAAGTCGTCTCCTGAAATAAGACTGGCCAGTGCAGATACTGAAAGCCATCCAGTGTACAAGAGATGTGAAATTCATCATGTTGAAGCTATTCTTTAAGAAAGTGCTGCCTTCCATTGATGAACTTGGAGGTCATCTCGAGAGGGCTGAGATGTTTTCACTCATTTCTTCTTTAAGCATAGTTGCCAATGGAAAGTGATGGGTTAGGGAACTATCCCTCTCCTTCTAAGTAAAGCACTAAGGCTTAAAAAGCACAGAACCATTTTTCATTTTCTGCTTTAGGTTTTTAGAACCTTCTTTGTTCCCTGCACTTTAAACACAAAGTGCTAGCGTCGTAGTATCATAGAATGGTTTGAGTTGGAAAGGATCATGAAGATCATCCAATTCCAACCCCCTGCCATGGGCAGGGACACCTCCACTGGATCAGGGGGCTCAAAGCCCCATTCAACCTGGCCTGAACACCTCCAGGAATGGGGCAACAACCTGGGTCAGTGCCTCACTACCCTCACAGAAAACATTTCTTGCTAATATCTCATCTAAATTTCCCCTCTTATAGCTTAAAACTGTCTCCCCTCATCCTATCCCAGCAATCCCTGATCAAAAGCCCCTCCCCAGCTTTCCTGGAGCCCCTTCAAGATCTGGAAGGCTGCTCTAAGGTCTCCTTGGAGCCGCCTTTTCTCCAGGCTTAATAACCTCAATCCTCTCAGCCTGTCCTCATATGGGAGATTCTCTAGCCCCTGGATCATCTTCATGATTCTCCTCTGGGCTAGCTCTAACAGATTGATGTCCTTTCTGTGCTGAGGGCTCTAGATTTGAATGTGGTAACTCCAGAACTGAATGCAGTAAATACTGAAAAAATTACCAAACGCTACCTCCCCAGTTTTTACTTCAAAATTATTATCCAAATAAATGGACTAGAGGGACACTGTAGGCAAAGGAGTGTTCAGTGTTCTTGCAGAATTATTGATGGATGGCACAGTAGTTGCATGAGAGCTCTTCATATTGACTGTGTTGTAATGAGGAGCCATAGATCCAGCAGCACACCTGTCCTTTTAAATAAAAAAATGCATTACTTTTGAAAATATGTTATTCTTTGTCTCCATGTGTATAGGAGGCAAGTATTATATCTGCATTTCAGACACCTTTGAAGTGATTCCTATGTAGAGTATTTTTAACATGCACATAACAGCATGAACAAACCCGTGCAGACAGATAGTAAAGTACTTCAGGATGTTTTGGAAAAAAAGAGGTGTTATTCATGTATTGCTAGTAATCACTTTGCCTCCTAATGTCATTTGTACAATGCTCATAGTTAAGCACCCCTTTAGTTTTCCATTGTGATTAAACCAGGCGGCTGTTTAACTACAAAATGACACAGTGATAATGCTCAGCGCTATTTATTATCAGAACATGCATATGCATGTTTAGCTGTAAGTGCTGAAGCACCGCATTTAATTCTTGTAATGTGCAGCTCTGAGTTTGATCAGGGCTAAAATCTTGAACGTGGACTCTGATTTTGATTAGTGGCACTTACAGGCTGAAGCAGAGCCATTTCGCATTATACAATCTACATTTTAACTCCATTTGGCATAGAGGTAGGATCTTTTTTCCTTGCATAAAAACCTATAAATCTAATAAGAATTGATTACATTTGTTGGTTTAATGAAGTAAGATAGTGGATTTCTGACTAATGCATTGGAAAGTATTTATATAATAGAGAGTTCTGCCATCATAAATCACTTTGTGGTGAATACAACAAATTTTTATTGGAGGTCACCAGAGTTAGCAGCAAAATCAATTCAAATCAAATCACACAGCTGCTGTATATATCAGAAGACCGCAAAGGAATTAATACACTTACATATTTGCTCACCATGCACGCCTAAATTAAACATGAACAGTTTGCATGAAGATGAAGATGTCTTGCATACACTTTTATGCCAGGCAGTCCAGGTGCCTGTTCAGTAGACAGTGGTTGGAGTTTACATTTAATAAAGCAAACCTCATCCTGTTGGCTAAAAAATACACTAACAGTGTTTTTCCACTATAGAGACAAGGATCCAGTTTTGAAATTGTGATGAATTGCTCTCACAATTAAAATGCTTCTTTTGGCAAGAAAAGTTAAATTCTGAACTTCTAAACATTTTTTTTCTTGTTGTCTACATTAATACCTGTGGAGCAAAATCGCTGCAGTGGGTGTTGTTGAAGCCACTGCTGCTTCCTCTGTAGCACAAGTTCGGAGTCTGCTATCTCATAATTATGTTTAATGAGCAAATTCTAAAATACAAGAATATTTTCCCACCCTTGTTTTGACAGAACCTGGCATGAGGATACATGGCTCAGAGACTTAGAATGATAGGTTTTAAACTTTTTTTCCAATAAAAACAGTAGCAGTTCTCTGAGAGTGAAAACTCCCGTGTAGTTATGAGGCAAAGACTAAAAAAAGCCTGTTTCTTCTGATATCCTTTTTTCCTATGGGAAAAATAAATGAGTGTTTACTATTCAATCAATCCAAGGAAAGGGATAATCATGTGTATTACCACTCTCCCCTCCTTTTTCTTCTTTCTGATAGTAGTGATTAATGCAAATTCTCAAACAAGTGGGTTCCTTGGAAGATTTTAGTGCTTCTGGTTTGAAATTATTTGAAGTGTCTTGTACCTGCCTGGGCTCAAGACTCCAGAGGAGTTGATCCCATTAGAAAAGCAGCTTGGCAGAAGAGGGGAAGATCAATTGGACTGACTTATATCATAGAATAACCAGGTTGGAAGAGACAAACCAGATCATTGAGTCCAACCATTCCTATCAAACACTAAACCATGTCCCTCTGCACCTCGTCCACCTGTGCCTTAAACACCTCCAGGGAAGGTGAGTCAACCCCCTCCCTGGACAGCCTGTTCCAGTGCCCAGTGACCCTTTCTGTGAAGAATTTTTTCCTAATGTCCAGCCTAAATCTCCCCTGGGGAGCTTGAAGCCATTCCCTCTTGTCCTGTCCCCTGTCACTTGGGAGAAGAGCCCAGCTCCCTCCTCTCCACAACCTCCCCTCAGGTAGTTATAGAGAGCAATGAGGTCTCCAGGATCATATAATTAGTTCATAAACCAAAGTATTGATGAATGACAAAGAACATAGGGCACAGAATGGGAAATCTCTGAGAAAAAAAATCAATAAAAAAAAGTTAAAAGCATCATCTCTTCAGTAGCAAAAATACTTTTGTATGATATTCTCCCGAAGAAGACTTCTAATATTCATGAGCAGCATCTGTTATGCAGAGGATGCTCCTAGGTTCTCATATGTACAAGAGGGAGTCAGTTTGGGTTGTGCATGTTTTTGTCCCCATGGCAGAGTTTATCAGTTTTAAGGGTGGAAACTCAATCCCTGTTATGCTGAGTTCAACAACAGTGTGGCTGCATGCTTTGTAGTGATGAACACTGGAAAAAAATGAAAAACTTGACCGTTCCCATGCTGTTTTCCATAAACTTGTTGAAAATGAAGGTAGAGGGGTGCTGTTACAGTGGTTACGTGATGAAAGCAACCTAGTACATTACTTGACTGAGAGAAACCTAAGGAAAGAGCTGATCTTAACAAGAAACTTGATACTAAGCCTTAAATGTCTTTAGGAATACGCAGGTTGTTTGTGGCTCTGCAGTGCCAGTTTGCATCCTTCTGTTGCCACTGCTACAAAGTCATCAGTGGCTTCCAGTGTGAATATTGACAGAAATTAATTGCTGTTTCATATATCAGTAATATTGCAGACCATCTAAACTATGAAGCTGGTTAACAAAAAGGTCTCTGAGCAGGTGTCGTTCTGAAGCGCTCTGTTCAAAGTATAAAGCTGGAAGCTAAGTGACAGGAATAATTATAACGTCAAATAGATTAACAGTGAGACAGTTCCTGGCCATAGACCTACAGGATGTATTTAACAGGTCAGCGATCTAAATGTGAGAGCGCAAACTCCAGTTTAAATGGACTACATTTAAATCTTCTCCTGAGTTCCGCAGTTGCATAAATGTAATTAAACAACAGAGTAGTCGCTCGGGGAATTAAATAAGGCAAGAATTCAGTCCACCTTTTTCATACTCTTATTTATGAGTTAAGCTTCAAGTCATGTACAAAGGACATTAGGAACAAAATCTGCTCTTTACTTACCCCTGCAGAGCCCCATTTGACCCTAAGCCTGAAATGCCATTGAGAACAGAACCACTTTTCGTTGAGCTGTGGCCCCTTGAGTGATAAAATATCATGGGATGAAACAATACAATATTTGATGAAGCAAGCCTTAAACCTATTCCTGAGCCTTATAGACTTGCATGAACTAAACAAAATCACTTTCATGTGTGCTACATCCTTGTGTTTCATATCACAGGAGATAAATGCCACCATCTGCCACTACCATAAATAATTTCAGTCAAACTAGATCAGGATACTTTTCAAATATCTGAGGTTCCTAGTGATAATGTGAATGAACTCTCACTTTTGGAAGCTAAAAATTCATTATATTTTATGAATTATATTTTAAATATTTTATATACTTTATAAACATAAATTATAAATGAATATATTTTGAATGATGTACTCTTAATTATATAATGAGGCACCTAAATAAGGTATCAGCACCAACATACCATAAATGTGGATTCGTTTCACCTTAAACAGCTACAATGGGTGTACCTTTTCCTCCAGTTATTGTTAACCCTTAAACTCCTGCTTTGTTTGCAAATTGAGTTGTTCCAAAGACTGAGAGAAAGCTGGACTTAGAAATACGTTGTTGAAGATACTGTAACCCAGGAAGAAGCAAGAGGCCTACTGGAGCTGACTAATGGAATGTTTTCTTGCATATATGAATATCCAATGCAGTGCAGGCTGAAATCTAACTATTGTACATCACATCGACAAAAAGCTGGTTCTTAATGCTAGAATTAACTTGACTTATGTGAAACATTCATAACGTGCAGTCTTCTTTTTTTTTTTTTTTTCTGGAAAAGCCATGCCTGATCTATTCTGCTGTAACACATTAAATTTAATGTAACTGAACTTTATTCTGCAAAGCGGGTAGGCAGTATTTCCTGTGCTAAATTTACCTCTAACAGTGAGGTTGCTCAGACTCAACCAATATAACTCATCATATGATGCATTATTCACACTAGTGGATTTATTCTTAATCCCATCAACATTATCTCCAAAGAAATGGGATGGTCTTTTTGAGGAAATCTAATCTTAGAGATGTTCAAAAAAACCATAGGAGTAACGGCTGTGAAATGCATGGATCGAAAGTTTGGTAATTCTTGCCATCAAAACTGGGTCTAATTTTTCTCACTTTCACGTAACACAGTTGTCTCAGGTTTATTTTGGTCTGTTTAATCCTGTTTAGTCTTTCTATTACTGATTTTTCAAGACGGAACTTTTGGAAACAGGTAGTGGTTTTGCTTTTCCTCAGTGTGCAAAGCCCTGCAAAACAGAGTACAAAGCATGCCAAGTTTTGCAGAGTGCAAAAAACTATTAAATCCTACAGTCTTTCTCTGTTAAAGCTATGAGACTTTTTGCTGTGTGGAGACTTTTTTTTTTCTTGGGGTGGATTATCACTCCTTTTGCAATCGGTCACTACTTTCTAGTCATTAGTTAGAGGTGATTACTATGTCCATGCTACATGGGTAAGGTTTTAGACAGTAAGATTCAAAATATTGTTTTTAATAATGAGAGGATATATATGAGGATATACATATACATAATGATCTAGGAAATACAATTTTAAATACATAGCTGTTAATTAAAAAAAAGAAATTGTTTGAAAGGTGATATTGCTTATGATATCACAGAATCACAGAATCACCAGGTTGGAAGAGTCCCACTGGATCATCGAGTCCAACCATTCCCATCAAACACTAAACCATGTCCCTCAGGACCTCGTCCACTTGTGTCTTAAACACCTCCAGGGAAGGCGAATCAACCACCTCCCTGGGCAGCATATTCCAATGCCTAATGACCCTTTCCTTTCATATAAAATGAAGATCTCAAAGACTCAGAGTGCTAGTGTACCCCTCACATCAGATAATTCACAGGAGAGAATGCTTGAAAAAATGTTGTATTTGCTTAGGGTAAATTCATAAACACCCTAGATAAAAGGGAAGACACAGAAAAAATATAACTATTTTCACCAGTAAAGGGTTTGGTCAAAATGGATCCTGCTCTCAAGTTCTTCTCGGTTCAGTGCCTTTTCACAAGTCCATAATATTGCTTGTGGTGTTTGGGATGTAGGTGTGACTGAGCAAAGTCAGGTACCCCAGTAGGTACCATACCCTGCCAAATTGAAGAGTAGATGGGTGGTAGGACCAAGAAAGGCAATGTGCAGATGCTTGGTTTTCAGAAGATGGGTGTTGGCAAGGAACGGTGACAAAGTTCTAGGAGTGATAGAACACTTTTCCACAAAAAATTCAGTGCCACCTGGAAAATGATGTTTCTAGTATAAAACATTTCAGAGATAAGTATCAGTGGAAAAGTTAGACGAAAACCTATTGATCTGTCCCATTGGAGGAGTAAGTGGGCTTATACGTAGTCTTCATAAAGTGAGCAAATCTGAGCGTTTTGTGATAGAACAAGGGAATGATGAAAATCACTTCAGTCTTCTGAGAACAACAATAAATGTAAATTCAGGTGCTGCTTTTCAGTGTGAGAAGCATGTTAAGAGCTGGCAGTAGCTTGTGTAGAATAAAAATAGGTACCAGCAAAAATATATAAATTATCAGGATTTTGATTCAGATATCAAAGTGAGAGATCAGCACCTTTCTGACCCTTTACTTTAATCTAAAATAAATATCTGGGGTCTTACCACACATGAAAATGGCAAGCTGCTTATAAAAACTGTTAAGTTCTGTGATTTCACACTACATCCCAGGTGAACTCTCTTAGAAGGACAGAGAGTGGTAGGGGGATTATATCTGGGATGTTTATTCTTTCATAGTGGCTAGGAAATTCTTTTATTTGCATTCTGGTTTTATTTGCATTCTCCTGAGTCAGTTCCTTTTTGCGCTGATGGATAGTCAATGAATGTGTCAGTGTGACACCATGGAGGGTATTCTCAGTATTACAGGAGTTAAACATGTTCACAGAGAGAATAATATCCCCTTGTGATGGAAATATTTAGATGCAAGTCCTTGAAGAGAGGATAGTGTAAGAAGCATTTTAAATTGACCATGTCATTCTTGTTAATATTATCATAGAATCATAGAACAACCAGGTTGGAAGAGATCCACCGGATCATCGAGTCCAACCATTCCTATCAAACACTAAACCATGTCCCTCAGCACCTCAACCACCTGCCCCTTAAACACCTCCAGGGAAGGTTAATCAACCACCTCCCTGGGCAGCCTCTGCCAGTGCCCAACGACGCTTTCTGTGAAAGATTTTCTCCTAATGTTCAGCCTAAACCTCCCCTGGTGGAGCTTGAGGCCATTCCCTCTTGTCCTGTCCCCTGTCACTTGGGAGAAGAGGCCAGCATTCTACTCTCTACAACCTCCCTTCAGGTAGTTGTAGAGAGCAATGAGGTCTCCTCTCAGCCCCCTCTTCTCCAGGCTAAACAGCCCCAGCTCTCTCAGCCGTTCCTCATAAGTCCTCTATTTTATTAGAATATTCTGTTGATGCATTTTATGTGTTTTGCATTAAAGAGTCGTGTGCCTTGAGCTGTGCAGACAGGCTGGTACTTGACCTATATGACCTCTGGACAAAGCCTATGGAAGGTGGTGCCTTTTGTGTGCTGAATGAGCTCAGCACTGGCAATCCTCACACAACCACCGTGAGCACTAGGGCTATTACTCCCTGAAAAACAGTCCTCACAGACAGCCTGGAAGTAGCATTTATCAATACAAAAGATCTAAAGATGCTGCAAGTTTGCAGAAGACTTTGCAGGTTGATTGTTCTGGGTAAAGTTGTTTTGGAAGTAGAGAGCATTAAGGGATTGTTTGAAATACAAATGATCCAGCTCTCATCACCTGGTGGTTTTGTTCTCATTATAACATGGAGGAGCTGCAGTCTGGACAAGGGCAGTTGAGGAGATCATTATTTGCTCCACCTGCGGGAGATTAAGCAATTAGGAGGGGCTCTTACAAAAGAGCTAGCGGGGGCGGGAGAGGCTTTTTTTTTTTTTCTTTTTTTTGGAGGGGCAACCTCATGTGAGCTGGTCAGAGGAGAGGCAAGAGGCAAGGATGAGCAGGAGCATCCATAATGCTGAAGGTACGTGGTTTAATTGGCCTGACACATCAGTTTTGTTAAAGTTTGTGTAAAGAGATGTTGTGGGTTGCTGTGGGGTTGCAGTGATTTCTCTCTGTAGTGAATGTTGGGTTGTGCAGGGTACAGCCCCGAGTGCAGGAGCTTTCACAGTTACCCTGCAGCATTGGCTGTGGTGACAACAAGCCAGGGTCTCTTGGGGATGTCTGTGTTGGCATGACCCCATCTCTTTGTGGTGCTGGCCCTGTGGGCTGAACAAGGATTTTTGGTTTTGTGCTGAAGCTCTGAGCTTCTCTCAGAGGAAGCTTATTCTTTTAGTGTTTGATAGGAATGGTTGGACTCGATGATCCGATGGGTCTCTTCCAACCTGGTGATTCTATGATTCTCCTTCCTTGCTTCAACATGTCTCTTAATATCATATGGCCACGTCAGAAAAATATGTGTATGAGGTATGAAATCAATTGAGAGGATGATTAATTTGCATGTCTGAACAGTTTAGTTGGTTCTTCTGCTTCCCAGTTAAAACAAGCTTCTTGTACAT
>WAAB01017962.1:0-90593 GCA_013389865.1 Piaya cayana
GAAAAAAATATTTAACATGAGTATAGATTAATCCTTCACTGGCTCCATGATCATTTTTACCTCTAGTTTTTATGTACTTTCCTATGAAAATAAGGAACCTAAAGAGCCATATCAATGGTAAGAATCAGTAGAGAGGAGGGATCTCAGATCAGGGCAACAGTTCAAGGGAAAAGAGTTTCACCTGCTTTAATAGGGGCTGAAAGGAGACAGTAATAGCAACATCATAGTGAGAATTCTGCAACCTCCTCATGCAGGGAACAGCAGTTCTTATGAGGGTATGAGAATATTGTAAAATGTAGAAGAGAACAGGAAGTATTCAGGGATTAAGAGGCTTATTTAATGACAAAAGAATGATGAAAAACTTTTAATCTTGAAAACAAGGAATTTAGAGCCAGTTTGCAAGTATATGAAAGGACCCAGGTCAAGACACAACTTCCAAAAAGAAGTAAAGAGGGCAAAGAGTGGTATGAAGGCATAGATTTGCCTTGGAATTAAGAGTAACTATGTAAGGGTTTCAATATATTTCTTTGGTTTGGGAATTTTCTGAGATTGTGATAATTTTGATATGGAACAGCCTGGCAAAACATGAGACAGCAGTGTGAATTTAAGTAAAATCTGGATCTTTTCTTTATGCTGAACATCAGATACACGTGAGCCTGTTCCACCTATATCAAAACTGATTTTGAAAACAGAATATCAGACCTCTTATCTCCTTACTCAAAAACCTATGTGCCAGAAGTTCCATCAAGGGATTGAACATTGGCAATCTTTTAATGGATGTCTACAAACCCACTTTTTCCCCATACATTTAAAAAAAGTACTGCTGTTTGAGCAACTGCGTAATGCACATTCTCCCTTGAAATCTATTTTAAACAGTTTCTTACATAATACTAGAATATTGGAATAAAGAAGACTGGAATACTGTATTCCACTTGGAGGCATTTTGTGTAAAGATTGCTGCCTTGATTGTGTGACTGTTCATGGTAAAACTGGTACATTTCTTGTACAACTGTGCAGTTCATTTGTTTATACCATATATGATTTACTATTATCCTTACTTTTAAACTGTAGGGAGACATATATAGCACGTGCCTAGCAGTGCAGAAGAGCAACAGTCTGGTTGACTGCAGGTGTAACTTAGCAAACCTTAGCTGTGCTAAGTAATAACTAAAATATAAGCAAGGAACAAGGAGTATCCAGAGAGACCCCACAATTGTTTCAACAGTGGCACACACAGGGCAAATCTGGTATACCACAGAGGGATCTGTAGGATAGGACTCAATTAAGACCTTTACTGATACCTCCCCTCTGGACTTCTGAGCCAGGAGAATAATGCATATGTGATACTCGGCACCCTGTAACAGTTAATCTTACAAGCATTTCAATTTCAGTTTGGCTTTACACATCTAAATTGCCTTCCCAAATGAAAGCACCTACAAGTTTGGATTCGTTTGGCAATGAGTAGTATTTAGATACTTACTTAATAAAGAAAATATATTTTATTTTTACATATGTGAAATTTACAACTCTTCACTTTCACTGAATCTTCACTTATTGTTGTACTTTGGAAAGAGGCACAACATATTTATTGGGAAGTAGATTGTTTTCTTTTCTCCTTATGCTCATTTCTTCTCTATCACAGCAGTCAGAATAAGAGATGCTGTTGTATTATATGCTATTATCTGTACTGTATGTAGATAAATTTTGCACAGATAAGATCTTGTTACCATTGCTTTTTGTTTTGTGGTGAGAGGATTCTTCTATTTAATGACTTCATCTCTTTTCCTGATATTTTAAAATTAATTTGGAACCCAACATAGGTCATAAATAGTTCAAATTATTTCTTTCTATGCCTGCTAGCTTTCATACACCACTTCTGAATTTCACTTGATGTTATGTCCACTGCTGTGGTTCTGAGGATTCCCTTTTGGTGTTCCCCATATAGTTTATTTTGGACTTGAGTAACTAAGATAATTAAGCCATTTCCAGATATTGTCATCTCACTGCCTAACTTTCTTTCCAACTCATTAATACATTTACTAAGTAATATCCGTGCTAGCATGAAGGAATGGAGCGGCCCACTGCAATCTTTCAGCCATAGAACTGAGCGGTACTGTCCCCCTCTTAATTGTCCCTCCTCTTTTAATTACATTAGTATCCACATACAACAAAGCAGAGCAACTCCAACCAGAATCAAGTCACAGACCTCAACAGTTTTTGATTTTAACCCTTCTGATCTTCTACTTTTATATTCTCAAACTGTAAATTTTACAGCTGAACCCCTTCCCACTCTTATGTCAAATATTACTTCCACAATTGTGGCATTCTGGAAATTCTTACCTGAATATTGCAATTTGAGATTACCTGGCTTTTTGCCACATACTTTAAGAAGTTAAAAGAACACTGGTCACAAACACTTTAAATTTGCCATTTTTGAGGTGCAAAACAATTCACAGCTTGCAACAAGTGGGAGTAAAATAGATTAAAGCTGACTTTGAGCCCTTTTTATCGTGAGCCTGTTCTGCATCTCCTCATATAATTTCATTGTCTCTTTGAGTCTACCCAGGTCCTAGCAGGGAGAGCTCAGCTGCCCAAAAGCTCCTGTAATGTCTGGCACCTCCCTGGTACAGCTGGTTGGGGTTCCTCCAGCTGTGCCCTGGCTTGCTGGGAGTTCCTGCCCTCCCCAGGGCTTGCCTGGAAAAGAGCCTGCTGGCCATGTCCCTGCTTCTTTCTGCAAAAGAGTCCTCCTCCAGACATATGTCGCAGCTCTGTCTGACCCTGCCATAGAGAGTGGGCCAGTGTACAGGTGAGAATAAAGAACAGGTGAGGTCACATGCCATTGGCAAGTGGACTTCTTCACTTTCATTAATAGAATGTTAATGCTGCAGATTATTTAAAGAAAAAGTTCAAAATTTTCCATCACTGTTCACCCTCCTTGTTTATATGTCATATTCCTCTCCTCTTAGATAATGGAGATAACACAGGCAATTTTAGATTTTTTGGTACAGTCAGTTATACTTTCAGGATCCATTGAGCCTCAGCTCTTGAATTTCAATCAGACTTGTTCATTTAAGACACCTTCATTAATGCAGTCTTTGTATGTGCATACATTACATAGCTCTTAATATTTATGAAAATGAAATATTATTATTAAATATATGTTATTATTAAATAGAAGATAAGCATTAATTTCAAGAACAATGGGGCAAGCTGCGTAATTACTACATTATAAAATACAATCTGAAAACATCACACTGATAAGGAAATCACATTCCAACATGATACATGGCCTTTAAACTGTGAGATGTAGCTTCTTAACTTAGAGCAACAGAGGTTAAACCTTTAATGTACTGCCCAGAAAGAACTTCCGTAAACCTATTACATATTCTTTGGACTTCCCATCATCCTGACAAATCCAAAGGCTTGTCTCTTGATCCTGATGATCATAATGACATCTAATATGAGCTCAGACAAACCATTTAATTGTCAAGAGCTCTTGTTTTTTTGCGTGAACATCACATCACAAAAGAATATTGGATTATTAGGTACATATTATTAATTAGAAACTATCTGTGAAAAAGTATTAAGTAAAGGTATATAAAGAGAGAAAGGCACAAGGACATTTGCTTTCAGAGTGACAAATCTGAATGCTTTCCTAAGTACAAATGCCTTTTTGAAGACCTTAGTGAGATTACAAGGGAAGATGGTAGACTTCTGAAAGTTTGAATTTCCACGTTTCTAATTATTGCCTACTGCTTGATAAATCTACTTGTAGAGCCTTATACATGGATGTATCTTGTTTAAAGTTATATCACACTTATTCTACTGCGATGTCCAGTGAATTTTTCCTAATGCTGTGAATTCTAGTCCTGGTAGTGACTAGTTTTATTTTTCTTCCATATATTGATGATGGTAATATTTTTAAGTGGATGCCACTGAACTGCTGTTCAAAGCTGATTAATCTTTAGGTAATAGGTTTTACCCAACAAATTATAGAGGTTAGCAAAAAGGCAACAGTTCAGACTGCTAGTTTTCAAAAATTATTTGGTGAAAAACTACAAAAAAGACTTATAATACCCCTTTAATTTTATAATTATTCACTTTTCCTTCATAGTCTTTTGTTGATTAATTTTGATCTGTTGTTGTACAGTTTCAAATGAACATTATTATTTACACTTGTTGGATTATGCTATTCAAAAAATGTTAAGACATGGAAATACAAAGGCTTCTAGGATTATCAAGTCAAATATCATATAATTTTCTTTGTCTAATAGATGTTCATTAATAATTAATTTTTCCTTTTGCCTTCACCATTCCTACTGCTAACAACAAAGCTCCATTGTCTCTGCTGTCTCTTTCGTGTTTTTTTTAAAATAAATTTTTCCATGTAGAGTTTTTTTGGTTTTGATAAAACAATTATTTTGTCCCTGAAAGCACTTGGCTTTGACTTCATTTGTACACTTTCTGTACTTTCATGTCTCCCCTCAAATGCTCTCTATTTAGTCTATTTGTCTGTAGCACAGAACAATTATCTGGCTACACACAACTATTTCCTGGTAGCACAGTGAACTTTTAGCTCCACATTTATAGAAAAGATCTTATAGCTTAAGAATGGACAAAAATGCACCACTTCTCAGTCATTTATAATTTGCCTTGCTCTTCTTGGAGTACAGATGAAGAAAGTCTTATAACAAAGCAACGAACTGATAAAAAGAGATTTTTTTTCTTAAATAGTTTTAAATTCATAAACATAATATTCTAAAATATATTATAAATTACATGAAATTGCATATCTGTAACCAACATGCAACTCCCCCAAAGGTTAGGTCTCTTACCTCTTTTTTTTTTTTTAGATTCTTTAGCTGAACTCCAACATGAAAGAAAGTGACGTATATGGAGATAAAAGTTGGAGGAAATAAAAGATATATGGTAATGCTTTGTTCTCTTACATTCCACAAAATTAGAATTGAATATGTGTATGCTCATTAAAGAATATTCCTAAGTATTTGTGTAATATTTACACATATTTACTTCAATCCCCACTCTTAATGTTTAAAAAAGAATTAAAGCCACTGAAGCCCTTTGCATCTGAGGACATGCAGTAGTTCTTAGAAGAGCTAGTATTTTCAAACACTATTGCATGTAACAAAGACAGTTGCATTTTCAGTATCACAGAATCACAGAATCACCAGGTTGGAAGAGACCCATNGCCTCCTCTTCTCCAGGCTAAACAACCCCAGCTCTCTCAGACACTCCTCACAAGGCCTGTTCTCCAGTCCCTTCACCAGCCTAGTCGCTATTCTCTGGACACTCTCCAGAGCCTCAACATCCTTCTTGTGGTGAGGGGCCCAGAACTACACACAGGATTCAAGGAGTGATCTCACCATTGCCGAGTACAGAGGGAGAATAACCTCGCTGGACCTGCTGGTCACACCGTTTCTGATACAAGCCGAGTATCTCAAGTAAGATGCTATAGACACTACTGATCAGTGAAGACTGGGACAGTATTTCATTTGAATATTTTAACTTACTTTGATAAGGTTTTTATTCATTTCTACTTATAGGCAGGTTTTGTATTTTTTGTGGTATTTGGAACAACTCACATTTGAAATGAAAATCTGAGTTTTCTTGTGTAGTTGTAAGTGAAAAAATACATTACAATGTATCTAGTACATTCTAGAGAATCTGACTTTCTCAGTATTTCCTAGTTTCACATATATTAATTGAAATAGTTACATCACTGAATATTTACTTTTATTTATGTACAGATTCTATTTTCATTAATACTAGTTCTGAAATAAATCTTTATTCACACTTAACTCAGTGAGAAAAGTACTATCAGGCCTTAAAACTGCAACATCACATTTAGGAAGCTATGTTTAAGAAATACAGTATATAAAACACATTGAAAGAAAACAAATGTAAATTGGGGACTCACTGGTATAAGTACAGTTCCATTAAATGGAAAGACAGGAAACAACTGATGATGGTTAGACTAGTCAGTAGAACCTTCCAAAGCAATTTCATGAATATTGTACAATATTGGTAATTCTTTCTGATGATAAATTACTATCTGGCAAAATAGCATCATCTCTTAAGGGACAATAATTTTCTTTTCCCACTAAAAACATCCGATGAATATGATTCACTTCATTTTGTGTTGATGCTACTGTTTGTGTAAAAATAATGTATTAAGGATACATTACATGAGGATCAAGGCAAAGAGTAAATCACTGTTTCATAACCACAGTGAGAGCCCATTTTTCTGTTTAGCCATTTAACTTAACAATTATATACCCTTATAACACAAAAATGCACTTTTGACAATAACATTATTTGATAAATCACACCATAAATATAGATATTTTCTTTCTTTTTTTTTCAATAGGACAGGAAAAGTAGTGTTAATATATAGAAGAGAGATGCACAAATTCTCCTCGAAACAAGAATCTGGATAGCAATGCTCAAACACCATTTAGATGCTGAATATGCTTATCTCAATAACAAAAATAGTCAAGGTTTAAGATCGTGATATCTCACAGTGTAGATGTTGCTGTTTTAACAGATTCAATATTCTGCAGATGTTTTCATAGAGCTGAAAAAATTTGAAGAGCTAAATTTTCTTTAAGGAGTTGGAAACTTATAATGACCAGTTTAGTGATATTTAGGGAATTAACGAGAGATTCCATTAATGCGTGTCATGTGGAACTGCTATTATACTCTGGAAGGCACCAATAGAACACCGTTCTGTGTCTGGAAGTGATCAGCAGTCAATAACTTCATTCTCTCATAAAGTACTTAATTTTAAAAGGGATGAAATTCTGTAACCTCAACTACTCTTCAGGGCATGGTTCGAATCAGAAATATTACTACTTCTACGACCACTGCACATACTGTTCTTATTCATGCAAATGTTTAACATTCTTGATTCTAACTAGGAATTTCCCTAAATTAAGTTTTGTGGTAACAGGCTGCAGATTAATTACAGTTCATATAAAAGCTGGAGTTCTTATTCTTTTTGATACAGGCCTTTGAGTGTTTTATATTTCTCATTTACGTAAATCAACTGAGTAAAAGCAAAGGAAAGGCACTCACATGAGCTAAATTCTCCTTCATGATGACACTGTGCAATAATAATATGGCTATAATTTTTAGTAGTATTTAACGTTTGTTTCCTTAGATTAGAATGAATTAACAAATATCATTAAATACATCACCTACCTGTGTCAGGATTAGGCAGAGTTGTGGTTATCTGCATGTTCTCACAGGGGATTTTCCAGATATCTTTAGCTTTGAATATTGTGTGTCCCTAATAGTCAATAGTGTGGGATAATTTTGAAATGGATTCGATATGTTTGGAACATATTGTATCCCCAACTACAACTCTTTCTCTTCTCCTTTCTTTTACTGCTACCATTCTTCTAATTTAGATCTATAGTGCATTGTTTTCTGTTTACAAAAAACAAAATTCAAAAGGTAATATTAGAATTTACTCCCATGAGACATTCTGTTAATTTACAAATGTAAAGTTTTGCCTGTAAATCTTTCCTTCTTTTAAAATAAGTGTAACTTCTATTGTCCAATAAAAAAAAAATTAACATTTTAGTGTCACCAAAATGTAAGGAGAATGAAAGAAAGCAATGCGAAAGTACAGCATCCTCATGTCCTTTCCCCACATCTTTCAAGTTCCCTTTTTTCTTCCACCTTCCTGAACTCTGCCTACATGCCTGGAGTACCTTCTCTAAGTACAAAAGCACAACCACTACAGTCCCATTTCTTGAATTCTCTCTCTTATTCTGCATGCCTCTTCAATTTCCTTCCTCCTTTTACATCCTCTTATGCTTTTTATCATATAATAACTCACCCTTCTTATTCCTTCCTTCATCCCACAAAGATACAGTCTGTGTCCCTTCCTGCTTTTTTCATTGATTAGTTCAGGTACAAAATTTTGGTTTGGGGAAAGGTAATGAAAAATTATCATTAATTAATTCCTTGCTAGCTCCTCCCTACCTGGACCATTTCATTCTAAAATTTATGAACATATACCAGTAAAGACTAAAAAAGGAAACCTTGTCTTTTTAAAATAGCTAGTAGACTCCAAAACCAGGTGATCTATTTTTTTCATGCCTTGCAAACTCTGCTTTGAATAGAACATACAGTTTGAAAATAACCAGGAGACTGTGGCAGCTAGTTCTGCAGTATTTGTTCTGTACTTGGTAAATTTCTTACTATTGAATAAAAAAATAGCTTTACAGAACTTACAAGTTGTTTTTTTCAGTGGAAGTTTTGCAGTGACAATCTCCCCTTTAAAAGCCTGTTCTACAGAGCTCAAAAAATGAGATCGTTAGTTTACCTTTGAATAGAAATTGAGTATGGCAGTTTAGGGGGAAAAAAAACCTCAAGAAAAGAAAATCATCGCCTATCTAACTTTGATTTAAAAAGTAAAGTTTAACTAAGAATTTTCTTTATTAATAGTCTCTCACTACAACTCACTGAATTGTAGTTAAAGCATTTGAGTTCAACTCTGTCAAAAAATCCCTTACCATGACAGTTTTGCAGACTTGCATTATATCTCTGATTAATCTTTTCAGTTCAAGTTCAAATAAATTAAAGGCCTAATCAATAAAACTGGAAATCAGCCTTGCAAATCATGCTTCAAAGAACTGCAATTATATTAGAGTCAAATTAAATTACACAATAACAAAAAACAGCCGCTCCTCATATATGAGAAGGTATACAAACCTCCACCTGCCCAAAGATGTGTGCAGCCTGATGTTTGCACTGGGCTTCCAGAGTTACCCCTTGGTGAGGATTCCCACATCTTTGAGTTCTGGTTTAAGGAGCTGTGTGTGCCCAGACCCGCAGCCCTGAGTCACAGCCCTTATCCACTTTGGTATTTCCAGCAGCTCACACAGCCAACAAGTAATGCATTCATTAGGCAGACTGCATGCTTACTTCTATAGACCAATACCTGGACTTTTCTTACACAAAATCCCCAATTCCTAGCTATGCTCATTTCCTTCACTATAGGCACAGCACTGCTGATCCCTGTCCTCGGTTGGGTGGTGGGGCTGCAACCTCTCTACCTGTGAGAGCAACCCCTGCCCAAAAGTACAGAAGGTGTCTCTGGTAGGACAGTGCCTGCCAGTCTTAAGGGCAAGAAAGGCACAAGTGCCCAGGCAGCAGCTCTCATAGCCAGACACTGCTGACAACACAGTCTCCCACTGCAGATAACATCTCCCACAATGCAGTGCAAGGGGAAGGAAGGAGCCATATGACTTCTTTGAGTAGCTGCATGGCTGGCAGCATAATCAATAGGCGTATCAGGTATGCAAACCAATTTTGTTTAGGTTCTTGGCCTCAATTTGCACACAGCATAAAGCTTTAAACTGAGTTTTAATTTTTCTAAGTTTAAGTCAAAGTTTGCAAAGCTGCACATATTGCTAATTACATTGTTTATATTTCCTTGCTTTACAACAGCAAGAGAAGAGAAATTAGCGTACAATTTTCTCATAAAAGTGACAAAGGATATATCGTCACTCAAGTCTAAATAGGTGTCACACATCCAGAAGCATGACATAGTGGCAGCACGAAACATTTATATATTTAACATCCTGTAACTGGGTCACTCATAATAAAGTTTGTTATCAAAAATCTGAAAAATGCCTTTGCACCTGACGTTTCTATGTAAAATTTATGCACACATTGTAAATCAACAGGATGCAGTCTCCTAAATGCCCAGGACATTTTAGGAAAAAAAGGTTGGATCACTTCAAAATGTTACATTAAGTATTAACTAGGTTCTTAACTCATCACTAAAATCTATGTTTTGGCCATTCTGGTACTGTCATACTTCAAAATTGAAATAACAACAAAGATATCTCTAAATTCTACTTATACTGGAAACTAAACATTTCCAAATAATAATATACTTTATAGCGTTTTATAAAAATGGCTCTCAAAAACCCCTTTATCACCACAAGAATCATGTACTTCACATGTCACATTTTGAGTAAATGCCACCTGAAGACAAAAATACATTTTTAGCAAAAATCTCCCTGTGACTGTAGTCAGAATACCAACTGTGGTGCTTTAGAAAGACTTGAGCATGCAGTCTCATTTCCAGGTTTGTGTGTGCCATAAGCAATATAGGCTGACTACTACTAAGAATTTTCAGATACTGCCTTCCTACACAGCCAGTGATAAGACACAAAAGCAAAACATGAATTAGGTAGTAAGAGTTAGTTCTTTACAATACATAACCTGGAAATAAATATTTGGGCAGTAGGGCTGAACAAATTAAAAACATATATAGTAAGACACTGTTGGATACCATAAAATACATGCTATTAGATTAATCTAGCCTAACTATAGATAAAAGTTTTTGTCATTTGGACAAAGGAGATTAGCACAGTACTTAGCACAGAGTGAATAGCTACATTGGTATGTTGCTCCTCATACCCCACCTCTCAAAGATGTCCTCACATAGTGACACCAGCTTTGGTGGTGACCCTCAGACAAAACGGTCTGGAGGTATAGCTGCTGCTTTGCCACTGAGACTGGTGACCTTGGCTCAACTTCCTCAAAACTGCTTAGGGTACCCTGTGTAAGCCTGCACTTTGTTGTGAAAAGAAACCCTTTTCAGCAGCTTAGTTACAATTTAGTTCAATATGGCATAAATCATACTCTAATAAAAATTATACACCCCCAAAATTCTCCCCATGAAATGCTCAGCAGACATAGGTGTATCTGAGGATTCAAAGATCTTACAGAGTAAATCCTCTTCAGCTGTGTAAACTAAGTGGATTTGGACTTTTTGAAGAGGTGGAGAGACTTGAGATGGAAATACATTCAAAAAGTGTAAGACTCATGGGACAAGCAATGACATATAATGGCAGACAAAGATCCTCAACCCAGGACATATGAATACTAGAGGCATGTTCAAGACATGTCTTCAGCTCTCTTAGTCACAGGCCACCAAAGAATCTACTTCCAGACCTATACTGAACATCTGTCTTGATCAAATTTCCAGGAAACCAAGTATTCACAGGGATTTAGCATGCTCCAAATGCTATCCCTAGTCTAAAGGGAAAATTCTTTCAAGTGATGGTGAAGTTAATTGTGAGAGTTTTCATCAGATGATTTCTTCCTAATATGGGAAGGTAAAAAATTTGTTTCAGAAAACTAATTGCAATTACAGACATGAAGAATTTGGGGGTTGTATTCTTCTTTTCATGTCAGTGTGATGCCATGCAAAAAAAAGCCCAATAGTATACATACATAAACATTTATATAAAATATTTTCAAGACTGATATTTATCTTTTCTCAGGTGTGAAAATCTGTTTTGATATTGCAGCTACCATAAGGTTGTTTATCCTGGAGAAGAGGATAAAGAGGGGACCTCATTGTTCTCTAAACTACCTAAAAGGAAGTTGTGGAGAGGAGGGTGATGACCTCTTCTCCCAAGTGACAGGGACAGGACAAGAGGGAATGGTCTCAAGCTCCACTAGGGGAGATTTAGGCTGGACATTAGGAAAAAAAATTCACAGAAAGGGTCATCGGGCACCGGAAGAGGCTGCCCAGGGAGGTGGTTGATTCGCCTTCCCTGGAGGTGTTTAAGGCATGGGTGGACAAGGTGCTGAGGTGCATAGTTTACTGTTTGATAGGAATGGTTGGACTTGATGATCCGATGGGTCTTTTCCAACCTGGTGATCCTACAATTCTATTATAAGACTGGGTGCAAGCTGGGGGAAAGTGAGCCTTATAGTAATTTTAGTGTCCAGGGACTTCATATGAAAAAAATTCTAGTCACACAGAACTTAAGCAAAGTCAGTCCCATGGTCTCAAGCCAGATATACAAAGGCGATAGTACCTAATAGCTTATTCTCCTTCCTAAGCTGGAGAATGGTAATGGAGAGGCCTCAAGGAGGATGCTTTTGCTTTCTGCTAACCTGATAAACAGACATTCATTCCACAATTCTCTCCAGCCATCAAGGTATTCCCTGTCCATCCCTGTTGCCACTGTATTTGCAATGGTTTGTATTGTTTGCCATGACTATCATGATGTTAGGAAATGAAGAATTAAAAAAGAACCGTGGGAGAAATGTGTATAAACCAAAAGTATATGGAGACAGAACGTGAAAAATGAAGGGATCTGCATTACACAGATAAATCACAGAAAAACCCAGATAAGTCACTCTCAACCATGGAGATAAAGCTTTATATTCATAACATTCAGATAAAGGCCATATATGCATAATATATGTATGTTAACTACATACAGGAAAATATAAGGTGTACACATCCACTTTTAACCCAACCACAAAACCAAAATAGCTAGTACTCATGGATGTTGCAGCTCTTAGAAAAATCATTAGTCTGCTATTCTGTGCCTGTATCTTTTTGCAGAGGGCTGTACCTGTATCTTTAGAACATATCAGCACCAGTCTTAGTCAAACCTGACTACATTAGTCAGATAGCCTCAAAGTACACTTGTTTAGGGGTAAGATCTTTCAATGGGACTCATTACAATCTTTCTGTAAGACTAAGTANATTGTTTAGGGGTAAGATCTTTCTACGGAAAAGGAGGTGCAACAAAATCAGCAGAGAGCAATGGGACTCATGACAATCTTTCTGTAAGACTAAGTAAAATGTCGATCACATTTGCAAAGGAAGGGATAAGGAGATATGAGAAAAGTATTTCTGTAAAAATTATAAAATTGTGATAGAAAAAGAGGCACAATCTTTGACTTTGCAATATTCTCAAAAAGACTTCATCAGTGTAAGCCTTGCTCTTAATGTTCCTAGTAGTACCAGAAAAGAAGAAGCGGAGGTAACAGAGTAAGAATTTATCTGAAATTTCCATATAAATTATATAATTTAGAAGAAAACACAGCTGAAATGTCTGGAAGCCTTGTACAAAATTAAACTCTACCAAAGAGATCACACTGATGCAACTACTTCTACTATGTGAAAAAAGACAAAGCTGAAACAATTTATTTCTGTACTATGTAATGCAAAAGCATTACCTTTCCAGTCTTATATTTAACTGTGCTATAAAAGCAATATTCACATTTAAACAGGGCCTCCCAGATGTATTTAATTTTAGCTTTATTAAAAATACCAGAAGCTGCTCTTAATAGATAAATGAATGTCATATGAAACCACATCCAAAAAAATCTGAAAAATTTCAAGTGCACTTCTATTCCAACTTTACCAGTTAAGCAACCTATTACAGGTCTCTTGCAGAAGAGTTTCTATAAACAAGTTTTAGAGATTACCAAGGGCTGTTTGTCTTTTTTAAAGGACAGGTTTGCAAGGAAAACCTCCCTTAGATAACTTTTAAGTATGTTACCATATTATTTATCTAAAATTCCCTAAAGAACTTATTTGAAGACAAAAGGAAGTTAAATAAAGCATGATACCAAGTAAAACTCAGCATTTTCTTTTGTTGAAGAGGAATGACAAAACCAGAAAGGACGTCAGCTACAGAGAAGAAGATATAATGCCTTTCAACTTTCATGGTTTAAATCGGTAAGATTATTTATAACAGTTTAAAATACACTGCACCAACTACATTGACCCATATTCACTCATTAAGTTTTGACTGGTCTGTGTTATTTTGACCCACAAAATTACTAAAAACTTGCTTTACCTGCTCTAGTAAACTGGATTAACAGCAGTTTTATTCCATGGAGAGGTCTCCAAATGGCAGGGCCCAGAACACCCAAGCTCTGTTTTATGAATCTGAACCATGGTTATTATCTCAGAAACACCCCTTTAACTGTTTCCTTTGGACATGCCTCTGGACACAGGCGCTATGGGCTGCAGAAGGAAATCCAAACTCTTCCCAGCTCTCTGGAGTGACTTAGCTCTTTAAGTCAAACAGGATCTGACATTAAATCACATTTTCACTGTGCTCTACGTTTCTGTGTTGGGAACCAGGTTTCAGGTCTTGGATCATACTTAATCTTTCCCAAGGAAATTGTAGCAAGAAAATGGGTATTGGATGGACCAGTATCTCTGCAGCCTGTTTTCCTCTAGGACTAAACTAGTGGAACACCAAAGACTCATAGCTTCTGGAGAAACCTCTGGGGTTGCAGGTTGTTTGGATCTCAAGATTTGTCCTGAAATATTCTAATATATAATTCTACATGCAAGAAGCAAAGTAAAAACATAAGTGTGATAACATTATGCCTTGCTTACAGGAACAAACACTGCTAGGTGGGCCCGAGATTGGAACACATCCATGCTTAGCCATGTTACAAAGTACATGTATTTCCTATAGAAGCAACATAGCAGTAAGGTGCTGACTATTACGTGACCGACTGTATTCCAACCATACTCTAAAGGCAAAAAATGCCAGACTTCAACTAAAATAGACAATATGCTTTATGACTTTAAAATGAAATCACAGAAGACCTGACTCCATCCAGCTGTTTTTAATAGTGCTTTTCCCCCCCTCTTTGTTTTTCATTCTTTACCTTAATCCACTTCAAAATTACCTCACAGCCTCATTCATTTTTGCTCGTAACTTGATAACTCTTACCAAAACAGCGTATTGCACATTACAGGGCAAAACCACTACATTAAAGAACAGAGAAAATAATACAGAAAATGTATATTCACTAAAGCTGATGATGCTGCAATGAAAATTTGCATAGCAACCTGAAACTATGCCTGATAGTATACAAATTTATCATGTGTTTGAAGGACAGGTGAAACATTCCCACATTTTCTGCATCAGTCATTTCTAGTTGGTTCAGCTTAGTATAAACAATCTCCCTTATTTCACAACTAATTGAAGAATTAATATAAAAGGATTGAACACCTGTTGCTCTGTTGGCAGAAAACAGCAATTACAATGTTTCTCTCCATTGGATTTAAATTACAATGAAAATACTTTAAAATAGAAAAGGAAGATAACATATGGGTGACCAGGGTCCTTTTGAGTCCACAGAGGATATTACAGGGGTTATTTTTCGGATTGTGAGTGGTCCCTGTTAAGCTTCATCAGTTGATGGAAGTCTCTCCTCTATACTACTGCTACCTTCACATTTCTGTTTAGCTTAGAGTAGCTCTGATTCACTCAGCATCCTTTCTCCTCTTTCCCACATACTTTAAGACAGTCTTAAAATCCATCATACATCCACCTGTCATGCAGACCCTCTTTATCAATTTCCTATTACAAACATTCATCACTGAAAAGAAATGCTATTAAAAAGAGAGGCTAAATCCATTTTCATCTCCCCTTTTTATTCCTTATCTGGGAAATTGTTTAGCAAGCCTAAGCTGAGGCAGAAAAAGTTAAACATAGGAGCCTGTATGCAAACGATTATCTGGAATAGGTGGAACTGAAAGGAAAACAATAACCAAAATAAAAGCAAGTATCAAACCCACTTAAAATAAACATTTTCAACTTTCCTTGCTGATGCAAAACCTGAAAAAAAAGTATTGGAAAGGCTAAATAATTTGTTGTGGTCATCTGCAATCAAAATAAAGTAAGAAGTGCAGGGGTTCAAAATACCCTGGAGAAATACCTATTTGCCTTTAACTTCAGAACTCAAGGACCGCAGCCCTTACCCCACATGGAACAGTCACATTTCACCCTCTCCCCAGCCCACAGCCTGGCATGCCCACTGCTTACATCAGTGGTGTGCCCGTGGCTCACATCAGTCGTGTCTCCCTGACCACAACACCACAGAAGCATGACTCAGCTCTTTTGCATTATATCAACAAACTTTACACCATTTTCTGGCAAAATTATCACTATTACTATTACTATTATTAATTGTAAATTATTAAGTTTTACTTCTTTTCACTTTTTATGGAAAGTACATGGAAACATACAACATCATTTTTTCCTAACTATTTTGGAATGAGTATCACTGTCTGGTCCAAATGCTCCTACTTTGGCATTAACGCCTTGTCTCCACATTCAGGAGACCTCATCTTTAAGTGCCTTTTCAGAAGCAAGCCTCACTTAAAAAATCATTTCAGATATACAGGCACAGTGCTTTTCCCTCTCATTTCATGGTTGCTTATGTGAAAACACTATTTTTTCTCTCTTTGATAGGATCCCTGCATGCATATTCTACACATCTCAAGGAATCCTTTTTCTTTTTCCAAGATAAGGAAGACTAAAAAACAGAATGAAATGGAAGTGCACAACTTGGGGCATGAACCTCCACAAACACACATTTGCCTCCCTTTTCGTATTTGCATCAAATGCATATTTTTTTGCCTTAGTGCATTCTGGTATTGCTTTTTAAAAAAAAGGTGTGCTAGACATATAGGCAATGAAGAAGTTGAGGGGGGCTAATTCTGTCAGAAGCACCTGACCTGCAGGGGTAGAGGAATTTGGTGCCGGGGCCTGCCGCCACCAGTGGTGCCCAGTGCATTGGGAATGTGACTTTGCTAAGTCCTGCTGACTTAGGAAGATGTGTCAGAACTTCAGCTGAGGGGGAAAAAAGACAGGTGCATTGCGGGTCAGGGTCAGCCTGACCTGCTATGTAAGGACATGGGTACTGAGACCCCAGAGCAGGATTAAGCTGAGCAGCATGTGAATAATGACATGATGGAAACACAGGTGAGGCTGCAGGTCATTTGGATCTGTGTTCATGACACTGAATTGTGCAAGCACAAAGAAAGAATATCATAAATCCAAGGAAGATCAAGATCAGCTTGTGATGCTGCCTGTCACTATCCAGCAGCAGCATGCAATGTTTTTTTTAAAGTATTTTAAGGACAGAAAAAAATGTTCCTTTCCCTTTAAAAAAAGTGCACCTATAACAACAGTAACAAAAATCAACTATATAGGATAAGCTATTTCTATGTAGAAAGAATAAAGCCTTAAATATTTGATACCCTTCTGAATTTATAAATCAAAATAAAATTTTAAAGCTTTCCTGTTAATGGAATTAAAATGATCATCAGTATTTCCTTAGGTGTCTGCAGTACATAGTCACAGTCCATTAAGAGAACGTCTTAGCATTGTTCATAACAGGATGTAACTGAAATAATCAAGTAATCAGGACTATTTCAACATCAATTAAGCCTCACAGTGATTAGTATGTACAACCATGACACGATACCTTTTGCATACTTTCCCTGATCAGATTAAAGTGGTGATGAATTCCTCGATGGCTCAAGTGTGCTCCAAGGAAAGCTAGAAGGTTGTACAGTTAACTCCCAGGGTGTAACTCTAAACCATACAACCTACTACCTCAACCCGGATGCACACAGCTTCCAACGGTGACCATAAAGTCTTCTTCACTTCTTCAGCCTTTCATTGAAATGTGACAGCAGCCACAGGCTTATAAATTACCCATGAGGGTAGGCTTTCAACTGCAGTTATTACCCAGTTTTCAGACGATTAGGCATATTCTTAGATAGATTTTTCTACTGCAGAGGTAGACTTTCTGTTCTATCCTGTTTACATGTGTCTAAAATTAAATGCATGTGCATTTTTTTGTTGGTTTTGGGGGTTTTTTTGTGCTTGTGTGTGTATATTTGACAGGAATCATGCAACTCAACTACATTTCTGGAAAGAAATGACCATTTGGTCTTCTTTACAATAAAAATAAAATATAAATATCTTGTTCTTTTTTTTCTACCCTTTTTGATTGTAATACATGTAATGGTATACTTAATAAAGCCAGCAAATTGTATATCCTACTCTCACTTATTGGAAACCCTACAACTGCCTCACATTTCTTTGTAAATTTTAATAAGACATTAAGCCAAAGATGCTGAAAGCAACCAATAAATGAACAAATCACTTAATCAGGTTTGAAGATAAGGCACTGGATAAGAGAAGCATTCCAAAAACAACACATAGTTTTGTACACTCACTCAGGCTTGTTGTCAAATACAACTGTATTGCATGCTACATAAACTTTTGCCAGATCACCATACTGACACAGACCCATAGAAGCGAGCTTGTGCAGTACGTTTCAACACAAGATCGGATCTACGGGTTTATGCCAATTGGCATTGTTGATTAGCATTTTCCTTTTAAAATGAGACACAGAACACTTTAAACAAACATGCAAAGCACTATTAGAAGGAATATTCAAGAGTGAAAATATTACCACCTATTGCACGGAAGACTACTTCAAACTTCATCGCATAAATAGTGGATGCACCAAACAAGTCGAAGACTTGTAACTAGTTATTTTGGTTTGTTGGTTTTTTTTTTGAAAAAAGGAAGAACACTTTTTTTTCCTAGGTTGATGGCACAATGTTGCTTTGTTTTCAGCAGGAATTAATGTTCTTTTGCACACACTTTGCCTTACCAATGAACTCTCAACTCCCAGTAACTTGCATCTGACTATAGCATGCACACAGTAGGCAAGACTGGAATCTATAATTGGATGTGAAGTAGAAATGAAGAATACAGGTTTGTCCTTTTTGTCTGAGCTCATGTCATATACTACCACCTAAAACAGAAATCACCTCACCAAATCTGAAAAAAAATGACGGGCACTGAAGTGCACCTCCTGTACAACATTTGTGAAGACTACTTAGCTATTTCTTCATATTACAGGACATATAAGTGCTGCTTGGCAAAAACTTGATTAAGCAACACCTATTAATCAAAGCAAAAAGTTAATCCTCCCATCGATGCTATTCCCTAATAATAAGAGCGCAAGTAGGAACACAATCTTGCAAAACTTCAGGGTTAACTCCTAAAGTACATACTTTCTTCTTATGATCAGCAAGCAGTATGATACAAATTTTTGCATACTGAATGTGGGGTATCCTACACAAGTGATTGAAAACAGGATCTTTGAGGCAATAACCAGTAAATCAGAAAGGTGAGACACAGATGCAGTTTCATAACTCACACATCCTAAATGAAAGCATTGATAAATACTGCATCTTTAAGCACAGTATCTAACACATTGGAATAACCTGTAACCATGTGGGTATAAATGTGTTTGTAAAATACAGGCATAGGAAGCAGTTATAATTTAAAAATGAGGTGCTGTAGAAAGGTCTCATGATTTTACCAGGTTACTGAAATCTATGTCTGAATAAGATTTTAATGCCTGCCTTCCACTAGTTCCTACTGAACGCCTAATTCTGCTATCGCTAGTCAGGCAAAACTGCTTTCAAGAGAATGAGTGTTGCCAATAACAAAGTTTTTGAATCAGAGTGGTGTTTAATTTTCTTCCAAACTCCAACATGCATTTCTAGTTCAATAGCAACAGCTGAGCATTCATAAATGACCTTTTATTTTCTTCTTATTTTAATTTAGTGGATTAAAACTTGGATGTTCAAGCATCCCCTTTTTCATTTTAAAATATTATTTTCTAGAACAGTCTATTTAAACCTGCTTTTTACTTTACATACAACACTTCAGCATTCAGCAGGAATTTATATTTTATAATTGTATTCTGCTGACACTGAAGAGAGAGAATATGTGAGGCAAGCACTCAAACTAGAATGATTATCTTTGTATCAGAAATAAGAATGCAGGCTGCATATGTAATTTACTGAATGATTGTAATAAGTGTAAGAAAAATTGCTTCTCTGATTTTCTTTCTTTTTTTTTGAATATAAAAGATATTCCACACTTCAGAAATAATTGATCACTGCATTATAGCTATATTCTTGCAAATAGATATACGTACTATAAATATACTGGTAATAGAAATAGACTGATAAATATATGTGTTATATATTTACTAGGCATAATGAAAGAACAAACTGTGTATTGATCTTTGAATCCAATCTAAAGCTTCATGGAAATACACAGTATAAAGGCTAACCATACTACAATATTCCCAGCAGAAAGTAATAAGAACAAAAGTTTAATACATATCTGTGAAATTATAGTTGTAGGTTCTCTTAAGAAAAGAAATTATTTTAAAGTTTACCTCCATCATGTTCTTGCCATTGGCTTTATGGCTTAACAAACAAAAATATTTAAGACCACTGTATTACCTGCGCTGAATTCTGGTATAATTAACTTCTTTGATTTCCTTTTTCTTTTTAATTTTTTCTTTCACTAAAACAAAAAAAAAAGTGAAAGATTTTTAAATATCTGTTTTATGTAAAATGTTTTCAGAAGAACATGAACTATACACAAAATTAGTAATTATGTTTTTAAGATATAAAACCAACACACTTTTTACAACCCTCTCAATGCCATGTTAAGACATGACGTGAACACCCACACTTTGGCAAAAGGACTATTCCATTTGATATTTCCTAGTCTTTTTTCACTTCACAAATATTTTAGGGTTTTAGGAATTCCAGAAGAGAAGGAGCATGCTTGACAAAAAAAAATAGTTTTTATCAAATAATGCATGCTGTGAGGTTATTTGGTAAGGAATTCCATAAAAATACTGGGATAAACTAAATGGCTTAAATCAGGAAATGTTTGCAAAACTTTATGAAAAAAAAAAGTATATAATTACTATGATCGGATATAGGAATTTAAGAAGTTCTGTAAAACTAAAGCAAGTCCTGGTTTCTCAACAGATTTAGATAGTAAAGATAAATGTAATTATTCTAACAAAACTGTTGGGGAGGGTAGTATCACTAAAAATCATTTTCTGATTTTTCAAGAATGGGTGAATGGAAGTTTATATGTAATATACATAAGGTTTCCATTCAGAAATTTCCCACAATTCATTGCAGAACAACAAAAATATAAGGTAGCAAAATTAGCACATAATTTTAGACATTACTGTCTAATGAGTAATATCTAAAAACTGAAGGAAATATTAACAAAAATCTATTTTGTAAAGTCATAATATGTTTATAAAGCTTTTTAATAGACAAACACCCATCTTGAACATTTTGAAAAAATGATAAGATTTTCTGAATAAAAAGACATTATAAATGTCAACAAAATTTCTAGTTCAGGATATCTGTATTTTTAACGTGAATTTAAAAGGCCTGGACAATGTTTAAAAAAAATCCAAAATACGTAAAACATCACTTTGGCTGAGCTTTTCAAATTCTGTCACTCAGAATGAATTTTGTTACACCCTTTTCTAATTGCCTAGGAATATATTACAACATACAGACAAATTTAAGAAAAGTGCTCTACTAAAGCGTCATATGCTCAAAACTTATTTTAACTCTACATGCACTTATCACAAACATTCTGAATGGATAGCTTAAGTACTGTTTTCAGCTATTCCTGAGCAAGTGCTGCGTTACTGAACATCTTAAAATAGTCACTGTTATTTGCTGCAAACTAGGTTCACTTCATGAATGCTCAAGTATTGTGCCTTTTTTCGGTGTTTATTACACTGTTGTCTTTGTAATGTGTTTAGATATGAATTGTAAGAAAATTGTACATGAATTAAAACAATAGTAACTTTAATATACTGGCTACAAGAGTGATCCTTTCCTACAGTTTAATACGGTTTTTTTTTCTCTTCTCCTCTTTAGAAACTGAAAGCATGAGTCACATTATAAAAAAAGAACTTACTTTCCTTAGCAACCAGATCTAAATACCCATAGTTTTCTTAGAGATAACCAAAGCTTAGGCTGAATACATGTAACATGAAGGTCTTTGCAGTGCTTAGCTAAGGCAAAATGTGCCTAACCATTTATTTCTATAGACTCTCGATTTTTTGTTTACTTTTTATTTTTAGCAGAATTAGATCAAACATACAAGCAAAAGTTAGTTTTAAAAAGTGTGAACAGCTGTCTACTTTAAAATTAATACATAAGGACTCAGTGGCAAAACAACATGTTTAAAACAGCTTTAAAAAAAAGAAAAAGAGTAAAAAAGAAAATGAAGCTATACCTGATATGAAGGGTACGTTTTCACCCAGTGCCAAATGCTGCTATATGAGCAACAATGAAAAAAAATCAAAACAATAATTCATTCCTTCTTTTTTTGTTTTGTTTTTTTTTACTAAAAGAATCGATCTCCTAGGCTCACTTTGGTACACTATTTTAAGAAGCTCTAAAACATCCTGATGTCTCTGTAGTGAAACATGCCAGAATTTTTTTTTTTTTTGGAAGCAGGAGAGTCACTTTTTTTTCTGCACTCTTGTATGTAGGACAAACTCAGATTTGTTTCTTCTTCTTAGGGCTCCTGTCCTTTCTCGGAAGAAGACCAGGATGCCTGTCTTCACTTTCTCTTGCTCTTCTCAGAATTCCAGGCACAAAGCACTGCGCAAAAACTGCACCAATCCTTGCCGCAACTGCCTGCACAGGACTAGAGGTGGGGAGAGCCCAGAAAATTCACCTCATCCCTGAGCCGATTTTATAAATGGGGATTGCACAAATCTGCCGGAGCAAAGTGGTGAAAAGGCAGGATGCCAGTTTGCTACACTATGCTGCAATGATCTCATATTCAATGCTGTCGCCCTGTTTGCCCAGTTCAAATGCCTGTTCATTAAACATGAGGAAGGAAAAAAACCCCAAACCAAACCGATCAGAAAAAAAACCCCAACAACTTTTATCCTTCAAACACTCAGGAGAACTGTTCTAAAATACAGCTCAGCAATAAAAAACCAAAAACAAAAAAAAACCAAAAAAACCCAGGTAGTTTTAAAATGAAGTTATGAAGTATAAATATTCTGCTTATATTTTCTTTCTTTCATTTTTCTATTTGGAGATAAGAAGCAGAATTTATCAGGCGTGAAAGGGACAGCCTCCTGGTGGTGTGCCAAAAAAGCCAGAATAAAGGCAAAGTTGTGCTTCAAAGCTCAATCGCTTGCTGAGTCTGGCTAAAGTCAAGTATTAAGATCCACCATTTTCTGAGCCATGTAAGAAAAGAGGGAAAAAAAGTCAGAATGGGCGCTGCTTTCCAAATCTCCGTTGGCACCATCACAAAATCTCAGCCGTGAGGTCACATGATGCTCTGCCAAATGTGGAGTGCATTCCCATAAACCATTCCGCTGATACTGCGAAGGGAGCTATTGTCTAGTTTATAGCCAAAGTTCAGCCCACTCTTCATTGAATTAGCTGAAAAACACATCACCTTTGGGGGTTGGGAGCCATGGAAACGTCTACCTGGCAGTCTGCCCACTTTTTCTGCCCATCAGCCAGAGATGGAATTGTGCTGCCTAGTGCAATGATGACTAGGAATGTGAAGAGTCGTCCAAAGTGAATCTAATTCTTGCAAAGCCTGCTTCATTTGCACAGCAAACTCTGGCTTCTTGTTGTAAAAAGGAGAGAGGGGGAAAAAAAAAGTGCCTTTCTCCTAAATGTAGCAATTAAAGGTCTAGTAAACATGCCTAGTCTGCAACTTCCCCTCATAACATACTGAAATGGTTCTGAAAATAAAGCACTTGGTATAATACAAGTTTTCTGATTTAATGTAGCACTTGCTTTTCTGTGAGTTAATGCAGTATCCCCTGGACATTTCTGTCGCCTAAGAAAAGAAAAGTAAAAAAAAAAAAGAGAAAGAAAAGTACACAGCAGATCTCTCATCTCTTCTTTTTACCTGTCTTTATTACCTCCTGATTTTATCTAGCACAAATTATTACATGAGTGTGGCAATAACCACTAGTAATAGTGGGGATGCAATATTGCTGCAATTTTCATCAAAGCAGTCTCCTGAGAAAGCTGGTTGTTCTTCCAGCAGCACAAACCACTTCATCTGACCCCTCTTATCCTCACTAGTGAGCAGGACAGCTGGTCTACAAGTTTGCAGACCCGCACATTTGAGACCACCCATCACCCTCCCTTCTTCAAAATGCATTTAATCTGGATTTTATTAAGAGATTCAATCAGGCAGAATTTATAAAACATGTGAGTTATTAAGTGGACTGAGCAATGGACATAATCCTCCTGCTACAGATCAGAAGTTTCAATTTTACCCATCTATTGTTCTAAAGAAAAATGTCACGTAAAATATCACTTCCAAGTGAAAATACCATGTAATCTACTGAGGGGCAAACACACCCTCCCAGCACCTGAAAACCTTTACAGAATTTGTCGCAGAGCCCAGCTTATGAACAAATGAAAACTCATTGTTTCTCACACCATGAAGTTTGATAGCTACTGCAAAAGAGATGTTAAAAATGTGGTAATTACTCTGATCCTCCCATTAATAAAAGCAGAACCATGGGAGGAGCCTCTCTACCTATTAGCATCTGGGTAAATGTTCCTTCGAAGAAGAGGTTGCATGTTAAAGAGCTTAAAGCTGAAAACTGGCAAGAGGGCAAACAAAGTGGGAGACAACAGGCTAGAAACCACAGTGGGAGGACAGAAAAGACCATTCCCAGGGACACCGCTGGCAGTAACTCTTCAGCTCGGCTACTTTTATGCTTTGTTTTACAGTTCTTTCCAGTTTCACTTTATTTACCTGGAGGAAATTGTATGTTCATTATTGAAGGAAGGAAGTGTGAAAACGGGAGCTTTTAAGTAAAGGAAGACGGTTATGATGACAGTGCAGCCCTGGGAGGGAGGTCCTGGGTCTGTCTGCCAGCCAAAAGGCTGGGGAAGCTGGCTGCACCCCCAGCTGGGACTGGGGCTGTGTAGGTAGCAGACTGGTGGCGTGAGGCAGCTCCTGCCTTGCTCTGGCACACCTCAGTAGACTGCACCTGCGCTTTTGGGAGCTCAGGCATGGCTGGGAGGATGAAAGCACTCAGGGAAGCCTCTCTGGATGATGAAGGATGATGCCTAGAGGACCAGGAGAAAGAGCAGCCACCATGACACAGCAGTGGTGAGGGACTGAGAGGAGGTGCTGGGCACAAATTCAGAAAATGGACGTGATGTTGTTCTGCCTGACAAACCAGCGCTCCTGGGATAAGCCCCGCTATGGTCATATGGTGGAAGCTGTCTGGCAGGAGTAACTTGCTATGTCCATGAGACAATCAATCTCTTTGGGATTATTTAACTAAATTAATTTCTCCAGGCTTATAAAACTCAGAAAGCCAATTCAAATATATACACAGAAACTTGAGATTCTGCTTTTATCTTTCTAGTAGTTTTCTTATTGATTTGAGTCACTTAAAACAAATTTATTTCTTTCTTCTAATAGGTCATGTGAAACTTAAGCTTGGTTCATTCGACCTTACCTTTTACCATTAATCATAAAAATGTTTAGGCCACAGTACATCAGAGGATTCAGAGGAACCACTCACAAGGGTGCAATGCACAAACCCAGGTGCATTTTGAACCATGATGAAAAACAATGGTTTCATTTAGAATTTAGTAGAAACCTCCAACTAAACAACAATGAATCCATACCCTGTTCAAATATACTACTATTATTATCAATGACAATACGTGACAAGGACAAGGGAACAGCCTGACTTTTGGATCTCAGTAGGATGTTTGCCACTCTTTACAAATAATAGGCAGCCTGAGCTGGGCAAATCTGAGCAGCAGCTTTTGAGGGACAACAGGCACAGAATCCTATGCAGTCATTTTTCTTTTCCAGAATGGAAAACACTTCAACGTGTGGCTAGCCCTCAATAATGAGTATTCACTTCACTAATATTCAAGAAGGATGTTAAAAAGCTGTTAACAAAATCATTAGCACATGTGCCCATCAAAAATCAGAGCTGCAGATGAATCTCAGAGTCCCTTTCCTACGAACTAATACAAGGGTGACAAAAAGTGAGTAAAAAAGATATATCTGCGAGAAGTCCTGGCCCTGTTCATTTGCAGTTGGAGGAGGCAGGGAGGCCAGGTGGACAGAGGCTGCATAAGACCGACCTCTCCACTGGAGAAGAGGGCACAAATCCTTCCTCCACACAGGAGGCAGGAAGGGGAGGGGAAAAAGCACGGGAAACCTGGGCTGGGCTGGTGGCTTCTACTCACAGCTGAGTATAGTTTCCACGTCTGTACTCAGCTTGCACAGCACAACCTTTTTACAACCAGCACAACAGGCTGTTGGCAAACTAACTGGAAATAAAAAAGCCTTCCCTTGGCAGTGGCAACCCACACAAGAAACGCGAGAAAAGGTGAGAAAGAACAGGAAAGAAACACAGCAATACTCTCAGAGTGAAGGGAGAATGAGAGAGAGTGAAGAAGGGAAATTCTGTACTTTCATGGTTGTTCTTGAATGCAAAAATAAAACTAGCAAGGACACCACTGTAGTTACTACAAGTTAAAAGCTGAAAACACAATTAAGAGGACATGAAAGGGCTGTATATATTACACATCTCTCAATAACTCTAAGGTACTGTAGTGCATTATACCTCACAATAAAATGGTCTTGTTCTGCAAACCGTACTCTCAAAGGTCTTAATATATAGAGATATTAAAAATAATTTGTAAAATTCATGCAAAGGAAAACTTATCATCCGCTTGCTACTTCCATTTTATCTTCAAATGGTACTGTGCCTTCTCTTTTTTTTTTTTCTGCCTTAAGGCTAGCACACCAAATTAAGAGACTTAAGCAAGATGTTTTGTGAGTAAGAGCCAGGCATGTCATTCATCATACATTTAACTGTAATTTTCCTCTTTCTGAACTTTTTATGAACAATCTTGTTTTGAGTTCCTTCTTCTCTAAACTTTCCACATTGTTATCTGCAATCTGTTTAAGTTTTGGCCATTTTGGCTGTATGGTTGGATGCTTGAACTTCTCAACCTTCTCTCTGTTTTGCTACTGACGAAAGAAAATCTTTGAAAATAAATAGCAACAAAACCTGAGCAAAGCACAGTAAATACTTTTATTCACACAAGAAAAGCCTTCTTCACAAATGTTTTAAGAAGTTCAGCTATTCCCTTAAGAGTTCAGATAATCATAAATAGCAAAGGATGCAAATATAATTAAATGAAACAGCTACTCAAAATCCAGATGAGCCTTTTCCAACAACTATTCCACAGTATAAAGAATTCACTCACTGCAAATGGGAGCCACCCTTCTGTTCTTCCCAGGGAAGTGCAGTTGTGGTAGAATGAGCAGCATGGATGAGATGCAGGAAGAGGGGCCATAGTGAGGCCCAAGCAAAAGCGAGGCTGTATCGCTATTCACTGTTTCTTAAAAATATTAGGCTTTATGGATGACCATTCAAGCACAAAAAGATATGATGCCCTCTCCCCAAACAACAAGACAGTGCCTCAGACACGGACTGTCACTCCAGAAACATTAAATTTAGATCAAGAGCTACAACATTCAACCCTGTCGCTTGCACCAAGTCTTAGACATAGAAAAACACATTATCTTTACCTTATTTGCTTCTTGCAAGTCTAAGTGTAAATACAACTGAACGTTATCATCACTATTCTTCAGATGAAAAAATTTGAAGCACCTACTATTCCCCAAATTTAACAGATTTTAGCATGTCACTTTTCAAAGTCTAGCATGACAGTTAGATGCTTTTTTCCAGTTCTAGAGCCACAGACACCAAAGATTAATTTCTTCCCATAGACAATTTATCATTACTCTATAAAGCATAGAATACCTGACATTGCTCAGTGTTAAGTACACTGCACTGAATAATAAGTACTATCTTGAACTAGGTAACTTCTAAATACCACATACTCAGTTTTCACCGACTTGACCACTACCTTTTAAAACTAAACTCTGAAGATATCTTGATCCAGTTCCTGTTCACCAGAGTGGGAGTACAGTAAACACAGAGAATTAGCTATCAAGAGAGTAAATAACAAATAATTTCTTACACTATTTCTACTTGTGATAAATAAAGCAATGCCAACTTCTTTCCCTAACACCTCTTCAAAACAAGGACAAGTATAGCCAGAATTGAGGACAGAAACTGTTTTATCAATTCCTGGTTTAGCAGCATGCATAGTGCCTAGATCTGCCCCAGTGTAACTCACAATCCAGTGCTCTCCTTCAACGTTAGTTGAGTTCCATGCCACATATAGGGAACAACTTCGTCACAAGTGAAGTTCTCTCAAGCTTCAGAATAAAAATCTCATGGCTTTGGGATTGCACAGATGTAACTCAGTGGAAAGCACAGAGGGCTTCCTGTTCCTTACTGTCCAGCAGGTTGCATAGCTAGGGTCCTCCAGATCCAGTTATTTTTTCTAGGACTTGTTCTTGATCTGAATAAAACCTGGAATAAAAAGGATGCTACAAGGGCATTCCATGTTCCATTGACTTCTCAGTCAGTAATAAACAGCTTTTAGGGTTTTACTGCATACTTTTCCCCTACAACCCTGTATGAATCCTGGCTGCTCAGAACTTAAAATTTTATGGAATGTTATTTAAGAGGAGCATTTTGCTATCTGCCTTGACCCAAAAGTAGCCTTCTGTAGGACACATGTTTTCTGCCACATATACCCCAGCTGCTATAATGGACTACAGTTTCACACTGCAATATGTCACAGCAAACTTCTCATGGGCAAAGAGAGAAAAAAAAATATTTTAAACCTTCTTAATTATTTCAGGAAGGAAGTTACATACATCCTTAGGTCCCTACATTCATACAATTCTGGACAGTACTTTTCAAAACATCCAAATGTTTTGTAGGCAGGTATACATGTACACATATTTAAAGACACCCCACACATTTTGGTAATTTAATTACAAAAATGTGGGGCTTATGCATGCAATTTGCTGGATTACATTCTTAGCAGGTCAAGAATTCTGCTAGGCAAAAAAACCCTGGTGAGGTCATGATTCTAAGTTGAAAAGAAGGAACAAGTGCATTATAGCCCAATGTAAGTGTGTTTTTGTATTCTGCAGACTAAAGATGAATTAGTTTTGAAACAAAACTCATTAAAACTGGATAGGAAGCAGTTTTCTATATCTCACTTTTCAATTTCCCTGCTGTGATTTTTTTTACCTCACTTCAAACAGTAAAAACCTTCAAATCTGGATTTTTAAGTACTTTCCTATTGGAGCAATTAACACATTGCAGATTAAAATTTCTTAAGTATGTATTCTACATTTTTACTTCCTTTTAGTACAAATAGCTACTCTCTCAGTTTTTTCACTTTGAATTGGCATAATATTGTAAGTAAAACCTGCGCATCAAAATAGTCAACATCCGCAGATAACATGAACAACATAGATATGGTGGCACAGGAGATCAAAGTCATGGAGACTTCTTGGAAAATTGAGCAGGCTATGAATGATCAAAGGTAGGGGAGAGGGAACTCTGGATCTTAAATCCTGCTTCCAGTATGCATGTATAATTTACAGGTTATGGGATGTGCACATTAAATATAAAGTAGAAGCCTGAAAAGTAATTTAAAATACAAAAAAAAAGAACTTTGTTGAAAATGTCTAGGCAGGATCTTCCACAAAGCACTTTTCCAGAAGGAAATTGTGTTAATACAAGCAGCTTTCTTTTCAGTGAGTCCGTATTTATGACAAAAATCAAACAAAAAAAGGCACAGTATGGCTGGTTGGTGTCATCACAGAAGAGACATTGTGTTGTTTGGAAGCAATAACTCACAGGAATAATGAAAAGCTCATGTTCTGAGTAAAGCATCACTAATTGTGTTAGCTTTCTTTTCACAAGATTTTGAGCGCACGTAACTCAAAATCTTTATCATATTATAGTCCCACACTATTTATGTGAAATTGTGGTTGTGCAATCACACAAAGGCATTTCTTTAGTTTTTGTCCTACACATTTTGGTAATATTCCTGCATGTAACCAGACTGCCTTCCATGAGACTTTTCATAGCTTACAAGCACAGGGCACTCAACTTAGCACTGAGACTAGCTTTCTTGCAATTATTTGAGTATGTTAGATACCAGATCCTTGGCTACTTGGACATAATTCATCAATATCAGTATTAAGTTCTGTACTGGAGAAAATATTTGCAATTAGAATCTTCTTAGAGAGAAAAAATCATTGCCCAAAGATTTGCTCAGGCAAATCAAGAACATTTGCTCAGAAAATCCTGAAAACCTACAAACAAACATAAATACCAAATATTATGTGCACATATTCAATAAACGAGTTCAGCAATGGACAGATTTAGTAATGACAGATGAAATCATATGATTTGTGACTGCACAGCAGCTCACGGAATTTCATGATTTCACATCTTTCTGCTGACTCAGTGAATATGTAACACTGAATTTAATATTAATATTGTTTTCTTTATGGGGAGACAGGAGCTGCACCACAGCCAATATTACCAGAGTGTAGCTGAAAATATACTTGAGCTTAAGAGATGGTTCTAGTTTACACTTGACAGCTGAAGCTACATAGTTGTACAAAGAGTAATGCATTACAAATAAGCACAGAATGATTATTGGAGAACCTGAAATATGCTGAACCATTAGGAAAAAAAAAAGGCAGATAGCATAGTCTGCTAGTTGCTCATTTTAAATTCCTAATACTTAATGTCTGAGCAGCACAAAAGAGATTTTAGAGAACCAGCATGGGTCATGTACATAGAAGATGTTTTTATCTTTCCTGGCAGTAAGCAGAAAGCCTTTATTTCTTGTTTCAAATTGTGACAAGAGTCCTTCAGTCTTTTTTCAGCATTTTGCTGGAATTCTGACCTAGTAGAAAATGTTTATATCAGCCGTATGGACTTAAGGACATTAAAGGATTTTTTCCTTAAATTTGTGTAATGCCTTGTTCTTTGAGATCAGAGACAAGAATCTACTGGTTTGGTTTCTTTGGGTTTTCTTGTGTTTTTTAAATTATAACAACAATATGTTAAGCAACTTTTGAACAAGAGTGATCTAATATGAATATTAAGCTTTTTGATCACTACTGAGCACATCCTGACTTAATAAATAGGAGGCATTAATTGTTGCAGTGGCTCAGAGGTATCTACATAATGTGCGCAGTCTAAGTGGAAGGAACTTTCTGGTTTGCTCTGTAGAAAGATTTGGCTGTTGAAAAGTCTGTTTTATAACCTTGTCGCAAGACATCCATAATGAGGCACATTGAAAGGGTAGGCAGCATCAGTGTATGTGAAAGGATGCTTCTGAAGATATTCTCCTGCCCTCTTTTTTATATTCCTCTGACTGTAACAGGAAATTAAAGGTTACTAACCATTTAATCTACAAATACATTACTTTCAATGTGTTAACAGATGGTTCATTCAGCACGACTTTGTTGGACTATATTTGATTACATATCTGCTTCCTGAAAAGGTATTTTTCTAAAACACTATGGTTACTGATGCTTGCAGAGCATGAAACCAAGCAACCCAATTTCTGGAATGCATTTCTGCATAGGTTTTATCAAGCAGGGAAGAAGCAGAATGCAATATGTAGAAAACAGTCCCCTTAGTTAAAATGCAGTTAAAGTTCTGCTAACAGAATCTAGTTCTGTCCTCAGAGAATTAATGACAGTCATGAAATTGTGAATTTAAAAGAAACAAACCTTCAGAAGGAATGACAATTTCCTATATGAATTTGAACAATATATACTTGATAGAATGTAATTTTGTGCACAAAGTATGCAGTAACCATGTGCTTAATCCAGTATGTCCAGTTATGAATCTTTTATTTCCATGCGCTGGGAGAGGATCTAAGTCTTTATCATGCAAAGTCTTACACTTGTATTCATCCTCACTACAGTTAGCTTTCTCATTGAAATTAGGGAAATCATCCATAACACAATAAGCAAGCATGTCAAACTTTGTTTAGTGTGGGAGCCTAGAAAACAAAGCCACCTATAGCAGATACTGGGTTTAACTATGTAAACCTAAAAAACCATCGCAGTGCAACTACTTTACTTTATTGAGGTCTTTTGAGGTGATCCAAAATATTAGCACATAACATCAAGATGAACCAAAATACCCATCAATATTTCATCATCCAACATCAGATCATTATGTTATGCTGGTATCTACTGACAACTGGTAGCAGCTTCAAATAAATAGCCAAATGGCTCTTTGCATATATATGGGGTGGGGGAACTTCCTAATAAATTACCTCCTTACCTACCTCAAAAAAAAAGGTTTGCTTCACCAGGAACAGTGCCTACTAAAACTCATTTCCTTGAACTTCCTCCCCATTTGCCCACTTTCATCTGTCTTCAATAGTATCAACAATCTTTTTTGTTCAGGACATACATGAATGCCTCAATGCATAGCAAAGAGCCCAGGGTGACCCAACAGTCTAAATAAATTAGTACAAGTGCTGCTTTGCCCTCAAATCTATGCATTGTCAGTCATAATGTAAATCCTAATACTTTCTCACACAGTACTATATCATTCAGACCTTCTCTTGTAATTTTCTTCTGAAAACTTTTTTTTTCCAGAGGAAAAAAGCATGCATCTCTAACTTGTTTACAAAAAGCTATTTAATTTCTTTATTTTGGCGACTTCCTCCCAAAAGTCAGCACTTTTTGTTTGAGTCAATGTGATGTGACAAAGTCCATTATTTACTTTGGTATTAGGGAAGGAGTTACCAACAGTAACTCCTATTCTACAGGTGTATGGCCCATCCTGACCCACTCTGTTAATACTACAGTGTGTGTGTATGCACAGACACACAGTTAGTCAAAGAATCCTTGTAAAAATACTGCCCAGCAGTGAGATGCATGTATTGCTTTCTTGATTACAGTATATAACAAACTAAATGCTTCACCTCTCTCCTACTCTTTCCCTCTCTCATGAAGATTTCTTTGGAATTAGGCTCTATAGCTTAGTATGTAGTAGAGACTAGTAGAGACCTGTGGTTGCTATATAAAGTCAGAGTTATTTAGCTGACAAGTAGTCCCTTTTATTTCTGCTTGTGGTGTTGTCCCCATCTATTGTAAGAAACCACTACTGATCAAGTACTCTCTCCTTGAGACAAAGGATAATCGATAAGTTGCTGCAACTTATCTGCTCTTCAAGAATACTGACTCCATTCCTAGTGCCAAGTTATGCAATGTGAATCATAAAGTTTGCAAAAATGTTTAGGTGGCATTCATATAGAGTTTCAGATAAGATCATGCTGTGAGTTCCCATTCCTTAATAACAGAGGCATCTCCCCATTGATAGGATGCCCAGATGTGAATGCCTTGTCTGCCTGTAGTCTGAGTTAAGCTACCATTGATATTTTCCCCCTAAACTTACAAATTGCTTATTTGAACTCCTACACATCACATCTCAAAGCAGTAAAAAATGCCTATGACAAATAAGAAATTATGTAGCTTTGCCTTCCCAGAGTTCCTGGAAACAAGATTATTCAGCATAAACTGGATCCAAATTCAGGTCTTGAACTGTTTTCTGAATTAAAGTGTATATTAGAATGAATACTAGAATTTCAAATGCTGTGTTCTCTCCAGTTAAAGAAAAAACTGCAATAATAAACATCCATTTGCCATCTCACATACCTCAGAACTGTTTAATGTCCATGAGAAAGACAGTTGCAGCACTTATAAAATAACCTGCGACACAAAACAAAATCAATACAAGGAGAAGCTGTGCTCAATGTGCTTTGGATTTTTGCAGATAACAGAATTGCAAGATGTCATACATGGATTGAAATTAAATGATCAAGATATTTTAAAGTCTGATATTGATGAAGAATCATCCATTGAACTAGCTGGGCATTTCTTTAACACATACTGTGCACAGCTATTTAAAATATATACACTTTTACGATTTTTGTCTGAAACTGTTTTATTCATCTAAACAACTACTTTAAAACCAGGATTTTCTTGGACCTTCCTGCAGATACTGACATAAAAACACATCAGAATTGCAGAAGTTTCTGAAATATAATAAAATTCCTTTTATATTTGGTAGAAAGACTCCCTTCAATTGCTCTTTGGTATTTTTGTACACCAGTCTTCTAGCATGTGTTTATTTTTAGATTCCTCTCAATTCCTGACTCTGTATAGTTTCAGTTTCTTGCTTTTTTCTGTGTACTGAACACAGTTCTTTTAGATTAACTTCATTTGACTGTTCTTCTTTTAATGCTCTCTGAGTCTATTCTGAATGCAAGTTTTCTGTGTATCTATCTCCCCCACTTAATTAGAACATGAAGTTGAAGGTTGCTCAGGTACTGGCAAATCTTGCCTGGCACAGCAACGTTTACCAAAGTGTCGTTCTCTAGAAGTCCTTCTGCCCTGGGAGTAACCTTACATAAGAGCTATAAAGACACCATATTTTGGGAACTTTGTTCCTTTCCAAGTTAAATATTAGATAGACTAAAATCCAATAGTGTAAAAAAAAAAAATCTGGTCTTTTTATAAGTTGTTGTACCTTTCAACAGTCTGCCAGATACTTTTTTAACTGATCTTGAAGTAAATACCTACCTTCATGGGTCAAACAGCAATCCCTTATTAGCCTTAACCTCCAAAATTCTTTGCAGTGTCAGCCAACACATATAAATGTGTTCTCTTTTACCTAATTAGTATCATTTTCATAAATACTGTTCTTTCCTCCTCTTTTAATTAAAATTTCCACATTCAGAATTTAGTATAATTTAAGAAAGGTTTTACAGCTTCCCTATTCATCCTTCCATCATGTCTATAGGAATCATCATCTAACAGCAGAGTACTAGGCAACAGATGTTATTCTCATAGTTTAATGCATTACCAGAAAGTAATCTCACGTGATGAGAAGAGCAATATAATAGCCTATGTGGAAGTACTTCATTGTTCGTTTTTATCTTCTCTCCTAGTTTGGATTTCTGTGCTTTGAGGGAACTTATTTCCCAGGAGTATATCTGCGATGTACTATTTAAATGACAGCATGGATGACATGAATTCTTTTATGCTGTATAATCAAGTCTATTATACTAATAATATTGTACAACTTTTATGAATATTTAATTGCCATTCAAATACTCAACAACAAAGATACTTAGTGCTTATTTTAAGATAATGTTTAATTAATTTCCTTGTTATTTGGATTAGGTCTGTCCACTTGTTCCTTCTTACTTCAGTTTACCTTTTCTTCTTGGGAAGTTACCTAACCAAAACACTTTCTTACTCCTTTTTGCTGTTTTCTTTTCAAAATATCAAATATAATGAATTGTCAAGATTTCTATAAATTTTCAGCTTCTCCTGATATCAATTCCTAAAGAGTCCTGCTTTCTAACTGGAGTACAAACATGGGAACATCAGTAGATATGTAACAAAAAACATTAACATTGTTCATTTTAGAGATAAAATCCAGTCATTTCAAGTGTGTAAGAGGATATTAATCCTGCCTAAATTATGATGTTGTTAATGATATTTTCATAAAGTTGCCATTACAAATACATGCATTATTAATACAGTGTTATAGACAAGCCTACTTGTTAATTCATTAAGTTTCTAAATAACATTTCTGACTTTCACTGCCAGTAGATTTTCTTCTTCAATACAATTGTCAATGTTGTGGTTTTAGACTCTAATATATGATTTTTTTTAGACTCTTTATATGATTTGCCTTAATGAATGCACATGTATTACAATTGGACTCGATGAACTTAAAAGGTCTTCTCCAACCTAAACAATTCTGTGATTCTGTGAAGTGCAGCCTAGAATGATGGTTTCTATACTTGTGAATAGAATATAAGGAATAATATGCAGTACTTCACAATAAAATAAATGTAAATTCTTAATTTAAATTTATGAAAATAACAGGACTACTCATATGAATAAGTACCTTCACTGGTAAAATTCACAGGTGGTGCTGAGACCATATGAGGGATGGCTGGAGAGGAGGGAAATATTCAGGGAAGCATGTTAAACACATGGATCTTCATGTGTCTCTCCTACCATTTGCAGCTAAGACATGCTCATATTGATCATGACTTTCCTGTTACCACTAGCCCAAAAGACAAGGCTGGTATTACAATAGAAGCAGGTTTTCAAACCTTCAGTAAGACTTAGAAACCAAATATGTAGCTGCTTATGTACAAAGGAATTATCAAGCCTCTGCACCACCTAACAAACTAGAAGAAACTGACCTGCCAAAGGTTTTCTTCAAAAAACCTTTTTTTCCAGTCATTTCTCTGGATAGAGGAAAGGAAATTGTAGTACTTCAGAGCACAGGTACAATGGGATTAATAAACAGCCATGATCAGAAAAGTAAAATATTGACTTTCAAATGCTACCAAGATCCAGCAAAGGCTCTGACTGGTCATAGATTTTGGCACATCATCTCCTTGCTTAGTTGTGAAGTGCAGAATTCTAGTATTTAAATAGAGAAGTTAAGAACGAAAAACTTTCAAAATGTACGTATCTGTGAGAGACAGGCAGGAGTGGGGAATAGGAGGATATGACCTAACTATGCTTGAGACTTTTTAAATAATTACTCTGGCTACTTTTTTTCAACATAAAACAGCAGAAACAAAGTTCTAAAATTGCAGTACGAGTGATTATGGGGGTATGGACTAACTCATTGGTAAAATTCCAGGGAGGGTTAAAATTTACCATTTTCATTAAACAGTGTTATTAAATTAGCAGTTAAAGTGACTAGAGAGCTAAATATCACTGCCATCAAACTCTGAGCACCTAGAATCACTGCCTCATTTCCAAAGTGACATCATCGTACATATAAATGTAAGTCCAAAATGAGAGTGGAAGTAAGACTCAATATGAGCCATGAAGCCTTCTTCTGATATACTGCTTAGGGGGAAAACATACTAATGCTGGATGCTAGATATAACAAAAGCAATTCAGAATCTGCCCCGCAGGAAGAAATACTTATTAAAAAGATGTCTTTTTGGTACAGTTTGAAATCTGTGTTCTGTTTGGAAAATGTTGAGCAGAATATAAATGCACATCGTGCAGGGTACTAAACAAAAAGCATAGTCACAGCGTTATGACAGCTTTATGACACCTCACCATCACAGCAAGTGAAAACATGGAAGACATGGCAGGTGGGAAGAAGTACTTGGTATTCAAGGGAAAATATTAATGGATATGTCTAAAATGTAACTACCTTTTAATGTGTCATGCTTAGGAATATTTGCATAATATTATCCTTTAAATCGCAGTGTGTACATAATAATTTTACAATGTCACTCCTAATGTGTCTGGCATCTGTACATTCAAAAGCCCCAGTCTAGCACACTTTCATGTCTCTATCACAGACACTTGGAGTTTCAGTTGAGTAAGTGACTCAAAAGGAAAACAACTAAGGCAGATGTGAAGAAACATCAGTTTCTAGGGAAAAACTGAAAGCCCCCCAGAAAATCATGTCCTAGGAAACTGTGTTCCATAATGTGATGGGATGCTTCAAGACACCCTCTATTCTTTCCCCACATATATTCTTTCTTCAGTTATTCTTCTTCCTCTGGATAATGCTTGTTACGTATGTACTAGACATCCATGCATAAATATATACAAACTTAGAGTACTTATGTCCTTAGTCCTTGATGTTATGTACTTCCTAGCATATTTTTCAATACCTCTATTTTGCACTTCCCACTTTTTCCCAAGTAGCGCATCATTAGATACATGTGAAATGTCAGCTGTAATTTTTTTTTCTGTTTTAAAAAGATGGTGTCTCTTATTCAATAGAAATAAACCAAAAAAAACATATGTGTCTGGTCCTGTTATGAATGCAAACAATACTCTCAAAAGAGAATTGGTACATAGAACATTATGATTTAACTTCTTTAGGTTTTTTATAGCTGCTGATGTTTCCAAAAGGGCAAGTGTAAAATTTTGGAAAATATTTTATCTTATTTTCAGCAAACCTTTTCCCCTCATCCTTCCTACAATTTTCATATTTGCTTATTTGCATTCTGATAGAACAGAAAACAAAGCTGTCAATACTATGCAAAACCCCCAGAAATTGTTAGAAAAATGGAATTGTTAAGAAATCACAAGACAATTGTAGAATACCTGGGTTTTTTAAATAAATATTAGAAAAAAAGAGAAAATAAATTCAGACATAAGGCATACTAATAAATATAATTTCCTGATGATAACAGTTCAAACTACAAAATAACATTGTTAGTATATTTAGATGAAATTTCTCTTAAATGTTCCAGGAAAAACTACTTAAAACTAAGCCTTTGGACATATGACAGTCTTTAAGATACTGTAAAACATAAAGCAAGTATCTCATTGAGGTATTAATCTTGAGAAAGTGCCAGAGCCACAATATTTATAGCTCTACTGTTCCAAAATGAGGCTTATAGTTCACAGTTCCTGTAACTTCTGATGTACTACTGTCTGGAGGTATTTGAGGAAAAAGCATTTTAGATACACCATCCTATTCTTACATGTCTGAGTAATTTTTAAAAGTAAATTTGAGACTCTACATATTCCAATTGGTTAGATGTTTTTTCCTAAAATGCTCACATAGTCTGCTTCATATAACCATTAGTTTTTGTTTCATTTGGCATGCCCTTATGAGAACACGAAGATGTAGAATGAAGATCAAAGGCATAATAGGCAATTGCCTTAAATACTTGCTTTGAAATTGTTTCAATTTAGAATAATTAGATATGACACTATCTTTCAACCTTCTTTCTCCTTGTAGTAACAATCATAGGGATATTCCATAAATGATGAGATTTGAGTAAGAAAAAAAACTTCCTTCTTACTTTTGAGCCTTGGATATTTTTTGTTTCATGAACACTGTTAGAAATACCCAGGAGTCTGAAGTTAGAATGAGTCTTTGAGAATTTCCTTTGTGACTACTAAGGCTAGAAAGTTAAAGAGAGTGTGAAAGGAGAAGTTATTTTATATTCACATCCAACAGCTGAAGCATTAATGAAATTATCAAACTTTGCAAGATGGATAACAAGTTTGCTGATAGTCTGACCCTGCCAGTGGCCTCCTGTGCTTATATGAAGATCTGTGAAGATCTGTCTTGTCTGAAAACAAAGACTTTCTCTGTCTGGATGTAGTTCCTAGACTGAAGTCTAGATCTGCGTATGTTAACAATGTAAGTGTCTGATCTTTGCACAAAGAGTATTATAAGTATTTTCATTGGTTGGTTAGCTTGAGGCTGTACATGTTTAGAGTTTCCTAGGTCTACAGACATAGCACAAAACAATACACGGTGTATTCGGCATGCATCAGAACCTATTGTTCCAAAGGCCTGTATTTTTTTTCAAAAGATTACAAAAAAAATCATATTTTCCTTTAAGAAAAACAAAGAGAAAGCAGAGCTACCTAGTTGCCATCAGTGAAACTTTATGTGATGAATCCCATGACTGGAGTGTGGCTATTGATGGCTACAGGCTGTTCAGAAACAACAGACCAAGAAGGAGAGGTAGAGGTATCACCCTCTACATCTGGGAAGGGATAGAATGTGCAGAGTTGTCATTGAAGAGTAGCCATGTATTTTGAAAGTTTGACTGAAAGTGTGTGGGTCAGAATAAAAGACTGAGGAACCAATGAGAACCATGTGGTTGGTGAATACTACAGGACACCTTATCAAGGAGAGCCAACTGATTTGTTCTTCCAACAAAAGAAAATTATTTCCTCTATTAAAGGTAGGTTTGGAGAAAAATTACTGAATTATATTGAATTTTGTTTCAGAAAAATTACTAATGATACTTGAGGAAACAGATTGTTAAAAGATTAAAATAAATTTCTTATTTGTGCCACAATGATTTGTTCCCTCAGATTTCTCGTATTGATTAATAAACCTACTATTATTCCAAATCAATCCAAGCATTACAATTTCATAGTAATTTCTACCTGAAAGGCAAGTGACATGACAAGCTCTTCAGAGGACACCTTGATTTAGGAAAAGGAAGAATAGAGGTTGTTAACAGCTATTTTTTTTGCAAGACCCATTAAAATTATGTTATTAACAGATCCATTTATTGTTGCTAATTATATCCTGCAATGTTTTAAACAAAATACCAGAAAAAAACCTCCAAGTTTGAATAATGAAACTTGGAGGAATGACTAATTTGCACACATCAAAGATACATAGAAAGGGGACCAGATTAAAAAAAAATGCAGATTTTATTCCTCGATCATTTGCCCCTTGCCAACAATCTTTTAATATTAAGTGCTTTTGAGAAGTCCTCAAGATTAATATTTGAAATCACTACATGTTTTTTAATCCAAGACTCCCCTCCCTGCTTGCAAGACTGATTGCAGATTAACTTGCAAAGAAAACACAGTAATATCAAACTAGGGGAATCCAAAAGACAGCACTAGATGTAATCTACATCTGTTTATAAAAGAAATAAAATATTAGTAATAGTAGGTTTGAAACTAATTTTCAGGAGAAGATTCAGTGGAAAAAAATCCTTCTTGGTGAACTGAAATCTAGAAATCTTTCTAGGTGTTGACAGCAGCACAGACAAACCGAACAACAAGAAGTTAGAATGATGAGAAAATGATAAAAGACCATCTCATCTAAAATAAAGGTGAGGTTCACACTGTTGGTAAAGTGTAAGAGCTCTGGAACCTTTCAACATGAAATGAGAAAGACTTACATAGGAACACCAAATTCTTACTTGCTATTTTGTTTGTATTTATTTATTTTAATAAGGGCTAAGATGAGTTTATTGAAAAGCATGGAATACTAATATCTAAGCAAACCATGTCTGCGTTGTGAACAAAATATTCCATACACAGTAGTACCTTAAAATAATTTTCCTCTCCCGACAATGTATCGCATCACGCTATAAGAAGCATCAAAAAATGATTGAAATGGGTGTAGGTAACAATAAAGCTCTACTGCATGTAAATTGTATTGCTCGACTCCCTCAATAAAATCCATAACAATAAGAAAGACTGCCCAAAATCTGTTTTCTGCAACTTTTATCTACAGCATACAACAGCCAAACTGGAATTCCACAAGTACACAAACCAGCCTATCAACCTACACACTGCAAGATTCTAATTCGGTGTTTTGCACTGGTTTTTCAATACCCATTAAACCAGATCATTAACTGCAGTTTTATTAATTTCACAGTTGCATTTTATTAAATTCTGGTCTACAGAAATGGTATTTATAAATTTCTAAGGCCATCTCCATTTCCCAGCAGCCACTCTGGTGTTGCTGCACCATTCCTGTGGTGCTAAAACAAAATCTTTGGAGATCTCATCAGACAATCCTGTTTGCAATGCTGATACCCTGGTAAGTACAGGGAGTTTGATAGCACCCAGCAACAAAATTCTCAACTTTTAAGGCTTTGAAAAACCCACAAATATCAATGCAAAGCTTGAGGGAAATGGATAATAAAAGAAAAGAAGAAGAGGGATTAAGAATAAAATTAAACACATTTGGAAAATAAAGTCTTTTTTCTAGTGCAAAATTATAGAACTCTGGGAATTTCAACATATATTCTTTTTTTTTACAACAGCATTTTCGGCATAATTTTAATAGATATTTCAATTTTTCTCCAACAATATAGAACACCAGCCTCTTAGGATTATTTTACTAATATCTAGAAAGCACAAAAAACAAACAAAAAACCCCCCTGTGACTATGCATAGTTTAACTTACCTGGTAAGTTAAACAAAATTCAGTGGCCTGAGTGGAATGCATTTAAAAAAAAAATCTGTAAAAGGGAAAAAAAAAAGAAATTTAATTACAATATATTTCTCTCTCTCATCTTATGACAATTAGTAACAATGAGTGGTTACTATTCAATAGAAATTCCAAGCAGAAAAAACATAATAAACAAAAAGTTACTTAAAATCTGTTAGGTCACTGTTTTGCCAAAAGAGTCTTGACTGTGTGGCGGGATTGAATTTATAAAAAATAGATATACTATACCATGCTATTCAAAAAGGATTTAAGGTATTTGTCCTGTAGCTGGTATAAACTTTCGCATCTTTTTATACAAATAAAAATGTATACATATCGTTATTTCCTTAAAGGATACACAGATATATATTATGTTCATCTGATTAAAATAAGACATATATTTTTCATTGTGTTCTTCAGGGCACTTGAATACACAGAGTTCATTTCCTTTCTATAACATTTCACATAAGCACAGTACAAAAAGAACATTATTAAGACTTTAATGTGAGTAATGCAGATATCGGAAACTGCCAAAGGTTAGCCTGCCTGTGTAACTTTAATTTCTTCAATGAGTGTTGAATATACTACAGCTGCTAATTGCTTAGTCCCGTAGTATCCTTCCATGGGAACTTCTCTTCATTCCTTGTATGAACAGACATTCAAACTATTCAAGCAGTGGTATAATATCTTGAGTTAATTTCCTTGCCTAACATGTGGACTTGAGAGAGATTCACAGAGTAGTATTCAAAACCTAACAGAAAAACTGCAGTGTTTTGCTGTGGTTCATACAATGCAATCATGGTTGCTTGACCGTGTTACAAATATTGCTCAAGTCAAGCTTAGTAAATTCTTTCAGGGGAATAATGTTGTCCCAAATCAAACTGAAAGTCAATAATTAATTTCGGTCACACAGGTTCACAATTTTAAGAGGACTTAACATTACGTAGCACTTTATATAGTCAAGACAGTGCTCAAAAAAATTTCAGTTGGAGATATAATACCAAGCACATTGTAAATTAAGTAACAAGCAGAGCTTACAAAAAGTAGGAACAAATAATCGCTGGCCATCTTTAAAAACTTGATGCAATGCACTTCACACCTTGATGTGTGAACTTTGTAGTAAATCAAGAGGACTGAATTTTACCCTCCAGAGCTTTAATAAACTTTGTCATGAGACTCTTTTTTTTTTTTTTTTTTGTGATGGTCACCAGACACTTTACACTTTCTATTTCTGAGTAAGACTCTCCCTTACCACAAACAAAATCCACATTCAGAGATGGCTCATCCACTCACTGTCTAGATCAAAGACAATATGAAAAGAAGTGTGTTACTGAGTAAGGAAAGACTCCCACAGCATATTGGCAGAGGACAGTTACATCAAGCTGCAGAAGCTACCCTAGTACTGTTTGACTACTTCACCATTTCACTAACTTTATAATGCAAGTTTTCTTAATAAATAAACATCTATTCAGGGTGTTGGTAATGCACAAAATCTTCAGAAACTCTGTTAGCAAGCATGATAGCCGTCAACCACAACCACCAGATTCAGTGTTAGAATGGGTAGATAGTTCTCTTTCAGGTTGAGGAATTATTGACAACATACTATCCTTTCTGCAAACTGGTATGGAAAGAGAGTCATATGGTAGTGTTTCACTAAATACTTCTTGATCAGGAAGAAGCTAACTAAAGAAACAGTTTCAATTATGGACTCTGGAAATCAGGTCTTATAATGCAAAATGACATACTTGAAAAAGACTATGATAGCACAGAAAGAGAGTTCTAGCATTCTCATTCACTGAAGACAACAGTTTCTGGCACATGGAACACCATTTCATACATGAGCATTGGCCTCAACGCCTTGCATTTTTTCACTAAAAGGGAAGCTAGTGACCATGATGTTGAGAATCTTCAAACGGACCAATTAACAGCAACAAGGAAGTCTACAGATGAATAGCAAACCTTGTCACATCAGTTCAATTATAGGCAAACCCTAGAGGCTATGTCACTAATAAAATAGTTTCCTCTTGGTTATATTAGCATCATTCTGATGTAGCCAGACTAGTTTATCTTAATTTAAAAAGTAGGATTTAGGTCAAGTAAATTTGAGCTGAAAGGGTCATATTCTCACCGTTTCCATAGCCACCCGCCTGTTTGTGACTTTTGAGAACTTTTGTCTCATTTTAGAAAGATCTGTCAAGGGACTTATCTTTCTAGTCCAAACTATAGTCCTGTTACTGAGTTTGCACCACTGGACTGATGCAACTGTACAGGGCACTGTAGATAAAACAGTTTCGCTTCTCACATATCTAATAGCAGAAAAGTTTGCAGCAGTTTAAAAAGAGAATTTCAGTAAATTCAAAAAACAGTGGAAGGATAACTGATAAAAGTATAAAGGATAAACTGAACAGTAGTCACTATGCTTTCATTAAATTTACTGTACATAATCTTTTATTCTGAGGTTCTACACAGAAGTGGAATTAGTTTTACTAGGGGGGAAAAAATAAAGCAAACATAGTCAGAACTTTTACTGCTGTGCAATTAAGTGGACAAACAGTCCACATGTGTTCAGAACAGTGAGAAATGCAGAATACCTGTCTCACTATGTTTAACTAAGACCCTGTTTCCCTGAGAAAGGCTACCACTTTGTGCATATAAAGTCAACAGCATTACTAACGACTGCTCATCTACATTTCGTGGCAGTATTGTAAAGGGAAACTTTTGATCTGAACTCCAGCCACACCAGCTCCATTCCACCATCCTCAGCCACTGATGGTTAGACTCCAGAACCAGTCCTGATTGTTACATTTCTTTTGCATTGGAGAGCAAACTACCTTTCCTCATTAGACTTCTGGGTAACATTTTGGTAACTTTTCAGTAATGATATGCACAAAAACTGGCACAAGTAAGTGGGTTAATGACAAACCAGAGGCAATTTTGTTACTTGGGCAACACCTGAAAGATGTGAGGGAGACTCACTCCTGACAACAAAGGCATTGCTGCCAGCACTCCTCTACCAGTCAAAAGTTCTAAACATCCACTGTAGGATGAAATGACATCTTTTTACATCAATAGCTCCACTTCCTTTATTAGTTATGTCACAGCCTCTTTCAGAATAAAAGATATTGCTCACGCCTCTTAGTCTACTCATCTCTGTATTGATAACAGAAAGTAACTTGGATAATTACCTTCTAGTGAATCATGAACAAATTATTATCCCCATTCTCACTGGGGGAATGGGCATCATGAAGCGTTAGATGGGGGAAAATGGGGATATTTAACCTGTGATAAAGTCCAAGTAGCAATGAAGCAAATCTGACTTCTACTTTGCGGAGTCTGCAGTCACCAACTCTTTATTTTCAAGTACATGTGACATAACATAAAAGTCATCAAGGAACTGAGACAATTACAATGCAACTCTAAAGATATAATTTTTATAGTCACTTTTCAGAGGAGAACAGTGTTTTTATTCTCTTTTTATCCTTTAAACATTTAATAGTAATCCTATTTTATGCATATTAATTTTAAGTCACTTATAACAAGATTTACAAAGGTATTGATTTAAATGGGAGTTAAGGGCTAAATATCTTTATATGGAGCTACAGTCTTCATCCTATTAAATCACTACATTTATTGTCTGCACACAAATCACTATAAAGCAGGCATTATTCAAGAAAGAACTCAATGACAATAGAAAAGCCCAATTAACAAGGAATTCAATGCAATTATGGAAGTCCGGAAGTTGCCTGGGGTTGTGTTTGCCTGTAAGTCCTTGGGCAAAGATGAAAAGGGAAGAGCTTGTTTCATCCCTACTTCCAAAGTATTATTTTCACTCCAGCCTTAAATTATTATTTTTTAAAAAAACTCCAGGTATTAAGATTTCTACAAGGTTACAGGTTAGGAACAAAATGCCATTAACTAGGTTTCTAGCAGGCCTTTATTTTGCAAAACCATAATCAGTATTGGGGCTAGCCCTATCAATAGCTAAAAGCAATAGTCTAGGGTTCTTGTCTATAGCTCTTGGATGTTTGTAGATAATTAAACAGGCTTTTCTGTCCCTAGTCATGTAGATGTTAAACCCAGGTCAGCACAAACAATGCCAGGATGTACATTTTAATGCCTATTCCCTCCAGGTCTGTATCTATTTTTGTGGGGAAAAAAAAAGGGAAAAATAAATAAGAACTTACGGCCAACAGAAAGGGACAATGGCTAGTTGAAGATTTTTTCAAGTACTAAAAACTGATTTATTTCATTATTATAGACTTAAGTCTTTCAGTAAAAAGAGGCACTGTAAATCCTCCAGCTAACACTGTAAACTCCACAGATTGAAGAAATCTATCAGTCTATAGGTCTGCCTAAAGAACATCAAAAAGGTTGGGGACACAGAAAGAATCACAGTTGAATAGCCTTGTGATAGCATCAGAGAATTTAAAGACAGCGTTGATTTCATTGCTCAGTGTTTTTATGGTCTTTTCTAAGTACAGTACTGTGATGGGCTTCATATACCACCTTAAACCAGGAACGTGCTTGGCTAGTTACAAACACAACAATGAATGTGCCCAGTGAACTCTGAGAGCTCCAAATTCCTCCCTTACAGCACACAACAGGTTTCATCCCCATGTCAGCTACTCACAGCCCTCTGGCTCTCAATGGGCTTTCTGTTCTCAAGGTGGATTCAGATGAATCATGATACATCACTCTAAGGGGTAGTAAAGGCGTTTCTTTTCCCAGGTGTTATCTGTAGCAGCTTCCTAAAAAGGAATTACTTCAGTCAAGCAAGAGTTCCCAGGACAGCCTCAGTACTCCAAGGACACTTGTAACTCTACTCAGCATGCAGTGACACAAGGCAAAGATATGGATTTCTACAATTGAGACCTTCTGGGATGAATAGCTGTCCATACAGACACTGTCAAGACTGAAGACCTGCAGTTTGAGATGGATCCTCAACTGGTTGTCCTAATTAATGCTCCCATGAAAGAGAAACATGGCTGAATAAAGTGGAGGATGCTTAGTCCTTGAAACGATTAGGATAGGTCTGAAATTGAACACTACCAACAGTGACAGGAGATTCCATCTAGGTGACTGATGAGATAGCTGTCACTGCTACAGCATCCGAGTGCTTAGCAGAGATCACCACCTCCCCACCACTGAAGGTCTATCTGAATGGATTCATTTAGCCTAGTGGGCATAGCTCTGGTAGGCTCATTTAAACTGTTTACCATAGAAGTAATGCAAAAAACATGCAAGAGCTTGCATGATTCAGCAGGACACACTCCTATCTTCACAAATGAATGTCAGCATGTTTGTTAAGAAAGACTAGTTCTGATCCTGTCATGCAGATAAAGCAAGATTAAAATTATATTTCATGGCACAGAACTTGTCAGTGTAAAGCAATCTGTAAAGTACTAAATCAAGTAAATTTACTTGTATTTATTTTAAACAAAGCTATGTATTTCAGGAGGAAAATATCTACGAATATTGGAGATTGTGAGTAATAAATACATGCATAAACAGCAGCAGAATCCTCTAAACTTTATGGAAAGTGTTGGAGTTCTTTGAACTTTAATGTCAAAAAACCTCCATATTTTGTAACATCTATTTCCAACTGAATAGGGTTAATCTGAAAAGACTGAGAAGTCATATTTAATGCAAAAAAAACCCTGAAGAAGTTACTTAACAATACTTCAGATACCATGAAACTGAACTGGAGATTTTTGCAGGGAAAAAAGGTGTTCATGGTATTTTCTGCATTTAAAGTAAGCACATAAGTACTACTAGAAGGAAACTCTCTGTCATGTGCTTGTGTGAACAAACTATGGGGGGATTCTCCTGGTATGTTTGGGGGTTTTTTAATAATTTTATTTAGTGGAGATTTCTGTCTCCGGAACATGATTCTATAAGAGAAAATGAAACAAACACTTTATTACATTTCAGGGTTCTTGCAAATGTAGACTGATTTGAGGATGAGAACATAACACTCTTTTTTCCCCAGTGAGAACTATTCTACTTTGTAACGCTTGAAGTTCACTTCAAATCTCAAATTTGAGGTGAAATTAAGTTCAAATATTGGCTCTGCTAATCACAGTCAGATTCCAACAACAATACAGAAGCAATGCGTCCAATTTATCAAAACACAGTTTACATAACTACTTTCATTTTGTTAGTAGTAGTTTCACTCACTGCTAAAACTCTTTCAAGTAAAAGTATTTCTCTTTTCTCCTAAGGTATTTAAAACAGCATTTAAAAATATTTGTTAATTTTCCTATACTTACTAGCGGTTGGATAGCACTGTAAGCCCATCATAGCTGAAAAACAGAGAAGTAAAACCTCCACTGCATCTGGAGGAGGATCAGAAGACACACCCACAACCCTCACCCAGCCACCATTTCCTGCAGCTCACTCCCTATGACAGAGAGGGGCAACTGGAGCAGATCTACAGCTGGGTGACCATCCAAGGAGGCACTCAAGGACCCTGCTTATTCCCCTTCAATCGACAAACAGTAGATTTCTGTTTTCCTATTGCTTCCTGTAGCTTCACTGCAAGGATTCCACAGTGTCTCGCAAAGAAGAACGCAATGCACACCTGTATCCAAAGGCTTTCAACAGGCAAAGACATCCTACATAATTCTTCCAGATCCACATTTAGGGACAAGTACAACATAACACTTCATACTGTGTTTTGCTGAGTGACTGTAAATGCTGTTCATAAAAAACTTACCATGACATTTTCCCCTGTTATGAGTTGTCTTATATGCCAGAAAACTCAAACACAGCGATATGCTACACATTCAATCCATGCAGCATAAAGCTGAATGCACTGTTGTGTACAAAATACTACACAGGAACAATGGCTCATAAACTGATCATAGATACCTCACTATAGGTGCGGGGCAACTCCATTAAATCAGAAAAAAACCCACATTCTGCTCAGCTGTAGCTCATTACATTATCCCTTCTTGTTGATTAAACACCACTCAAAGAAACAAAGAGCAGTTAAGTGGTACACTAGTTATTTATCTAGTAGAATAACTTGCTTAAGATTTTTGGCACCATTTCAGTTAAGCTTTGTAATTTGTCTTGTAAGATTTTTTAATATACCTCATGAATAGAAAATTGCATTTCAAAGAACTGCAAAGCCACAAGTTACATAACAATTCCAATAGTGGAATCCGTTTTAACTTATAATAGGTATAATTAGCATAAGAGAAATTAATCACGTTATATTTCAGTGCATCTTTAAAAAGTTGCAGATGCTTTATACTTTCAATACTTCATTTTGTATTTACTTAAATCCTTATTAAACAAAGTTTGTACAGGAACAGTACATAGAGCTGACAGCTAAACACCAAATTGCTCTTTTTTTCACTAGTGTGACTAAACAGAAGAAAATTATATTCTGTTTGCTGCTCACCTCCTCAAACAAACCAAACAAAAACCTCAGCTAAAAAAGCTATCCAAATATAGCACTATACAGGAGGTGAGATTAGATGACATGTCACTTTATTCTTTGGGTTTTTTTCATATGAAACTGCATAGTCTTAGCAAAATTAAGAAAGTAAAAGCCCAAAACTAAGTAAAATCTTTATTCTCTGAAATTCTCAGTTAGTCTTGTATGAGTATTTAATCTTCCAAATCTGGTTTGAAATTCTCTGCGTTTGCATTTTGGTATAAAGATTATTTTCTACCTTAAAATTCTGGTAGCTGTTGCTAGATAAATTCCAGTTCATCCTTCCCGTTACAGCTTCAGTATTCAAAATGCTTTGCCCTTTGTTGACTAACTCACCCCTAAGTACTTTTCCACAAACGTTCACATCTCTCCCCCATAATTATTTTTATATCAGGAACCTGTTACCTACATGGCCAAACACTTACTACGGTGCACTTTTCACTATCATAATTAAGAAAAATGCTGTGGTTTCATCACCCATGTGAGAGCTTGGCTCACTGCACGCAGCCAGCCTGAGGTCTCCTCCTGGGGCCTGATGCAGACAACTGAAGCTTGTGGAATTCACAGCACCACCGTGACCTCTGCCTTTAACCTTGAAAAAGCTACGTTATCTCTATAGCACCCTTCCTTTCTCTGGTAACACATATAGATTCCTTTCACAGGTTTTTCAACTGATGAGAATTTCAATAATTATTTTTCCTCTCTGTTACAGAAATCTTCCCACACAAAATCTTTTAATTCGCTGCAAACTACAAATCTGAATTTTGATCCATCTGTGATCTCTCCTGTCTGCACAACTTCATCCCCAACACTAGTCTTTCACTAGTCAAATATTAAAAAATTGACAACTCTATTCTGATAGTTGCTACTGTCACTCTCTCTCACTTCTCCAATATATTCTGCTTTCCTTTTCCAACTCCCCAATTATGTCTGGAGCTATATAACCCAAGGGAAAAACCCTCTGTTGTTATATCTATTGCCTCATTTTTCTTCTGTTATTTGTTCTTTTCCCTGTATGCCTGACCTCCATAAAGAAGTCTCAGTTCTAGAAATATTCCCTATTATAAAGTACTTACTTATGTTGCTCCTCCACTGCCTCCTCTCCCACCAGAGAATTTGGTAATGTAGCTTTCTGTTGATCCCTGGTATCAACTTGGACCAAACATTTAGTTTCTCTGCTTAGGTCATGTCCAGCCATGGCACAAAGAACTGTCTTCTGCTCAAAAGTTTCTCTTGTTTCTGACATAAGTGCATTTCAATACAGCACTGATATTTTAGAACTCTTAGGTGAGTTGATTCTTCTGTCTACCAAGCTAAGTGGAGCAAGTTATTAAGAAAATTCTTGATGCATGGAGAAAAGATACATTCCAACCTAAACAGAGCTTTGAGGTACTTGGACAAGCTTCATTACTGAATAATCCAAGCACTTAACAAGCTTTAGGTATTTATACCCACAACAGCACTGTAAGAGATACCTGGTTTTACCTGACAGGGAACAGAGGCATAGCAAAACTACTTATGCTACTTAACCATGGTGTATCTGTGATAACTCAGGAACCAAAGATAAGTCTTCGATAACCCAAACTAGAATGCTAATCTACAGACTATTCCTCCCACTTCCTAAAAGATAAGGGTGCAGCAAATCTTCTACATGTATTTTTTTACTCTACTGCCCTTGGCATGATCTGTGTATAGATGAGCTATTTTGGCTTGCTTCAAGGCAAAGAAATGGAGGGTCGTTTCCTCCCACTACACACCTTTTGTCAGAAACAGTTTAGCCATATGTATTTTCCTGTGTGAAGCACTTCTAATTTTAGTCTTTGACAGAATAGTAATTGATGTCCTTACAGCTATTAGCAGATGCAGTTGAAGGAAAAACAACAGAAGAAGGAGGAGAAGAAAGTATTACATGTGGTTTATGTACAGAATTCCAAAGCAGCAGCAAAATCTGTGCAATTTCCAGTACCATCTTGTTTCCTCTACTTCTGAATGTCTTTTGTACTGGTAATAGCTCTGTGGTTTCTTTTTATGTGAAAAGGGTTTATTCATTTTCTATCATCTATATTTCCACTTACATTTTACTTACTACATATTTGCATTCTACTTATCTCTCTGAACTTGATTTTTATGTGGAAATGTGGGGGACGTTGACCTATCTAATGTTGATCCAAAGAGTATCTCTAACAGCATTTATAAAAACCCAGCATATGTCTGGGTTATTCTAGGAGAGTTTATGTTAAATGAACTGCAGATCCTGCAGTGGACTTAGGCTAAAATGAACCCATAATATACTAACACTTTAGAATATCTAGAAACGTTAATTTCTTTTTTTTTCCCTCTGGCATTTTCCTTCAGACCTTCCTGCTTTGTGTCTTCAGACTTCCTCCTGGAAGCTAATGTAATCATTAAAGCCCCCTGCAGCAGCCAGTGTGCACAACAGCACAAACTGCACTGCTGTGCCTAACTTATAACTTGAGCCAGTTAGTCAGGGAGGCCAAAGCAAGTCTGTGGGGTTTGGTCTCAATAATCTAACTGTCTCTAACACTGATAATCTTAGATAATATCCAACATGTAGAGCTAAACTAAAGTCAAGGTCAAGGTAAACCACACATCATTAGAAGTCCTTTTCTGAGTGGAAGAAAAACCTCAAAAGCAGACCATCTTCCTGTAATATAAAGGCATCTGCCTAGCCAAAGTCTGGTCCATCACACCATATTGCTCAAGATTTCATCAAAAATTGAAAAAAAAAATTCTAAACATTTTTCTGTGAAGGACAACTATAACCACTTCCTCGAGACTCTACTGAAGAATGGGATTTTGCCCATGCACCAAAAAATTGTAGATTTTGATACCTACTTGAAGACAACTCCATTATATCATAAAGAAACACTGTCTACACATAGACAGAAGCCAGAGATAGCGACTATGATGTTGCAGTACAGTCTCTCAGAGAGGAGCTATGTCAGAGTGGTAAGTCTACTGAAATGGGAGGCAGGGACAGGGCAATGAAGAGGTAAAGGTGATTAAGAGGACACTATTGTAAATCATGTGCCTAATGTAGGCAAGTCATAAATTAAAACTGGTTCCAGTGGACAGGTAGAATTTTAGGAGCTAAATTTTTTTTTTTCTCATTAAACAAAATTACTGTTTCTTCAGACTAAAGCTGTAAAAGTTTTCTGTGAATTTTAAATACAAAGCAAATTTCAAAACAGACCCATTATTTTTCTAAATAGCAGAAAATTTATTGAACAGGCTAACTGCTTCAAACAATACTTTCCAAAACCCAGGAACTAATGAAGTCAACCGAAGTTTGTTGTTTATATTCTTCAAGTTATTCAAGGGAAGATGAAAAGTACACCTGATAATGCAAAGTCCATTTAACTTGCACCTGTACTGCTTGTTTTGTCCTGTGCCTGTGACAAAATATAGTTGGTGCACACATGGAAACCTGAACATCTGTTACCTAGTTCAATTAGTCATTTATAAACTATTCAACAATGCCAAGAATGTTGAGAGTAGCAGTTTAAACTTAAGTCATAGGAATGGGAAGGAATGCCCAATTGTACTCCTGGGAAGAAACAGACAGTTGTTTTCCTAACTCATTTAATAAAACCACAAAATTATATTTGTATAAATGTATAAATATTGCTATAATGATCAAGTACAGCAAGTTTTGAGATCTTTAACTTTTGTAGCCTCATAATAGTAAATGTTCTACCTGAGAAGTTCAGAAGCATACTGCTACACTGCTGAGGACACACTGTAATGTTACAATGTAAGGGCAAGTCAATTCTACCAATACATATTACCCTATGTTTCCACGCACACATTAGAGCCACAATGTCCATTTATGTATAACATACACCCAGATGAAATTACCCCGATTCATGGATGTGTCCCAAGCTGGAACTTTTAAATTAGGCCAGACAGAATTTAAAAAAAAAAAAATTCAAAATGAATGCCATGAAGTCTGGAATGATCTTAGAGTGTAACAAGGCCTTGTATGAGCATATGACATTCACAGGTATCAACACATTAACACTTAACTTGATTTATCTTACAGATGCAGTATCTTGCCACAACAGGGAGAACAACTTGGCAGGGAAGCACAGAAAACAATGAACACTGAAGTTTTTAGAGCGAGATTTTCAGAAACTGGCCTCCATATTTGTGACATCTGAAGCTAGTCTGGAAACAAAGCCTTTAATCTCCTCTGTAGCTATTGCCATGAACTCAAGGAAAACTTAGATGGAGGAGGAGCTGAATGAAGCAGGCTGTGAAAAGTAAGGGTCTGTGGCAGCAGGATGCTGAAGTGCCCTCCCAGTGGAGAAAACACTGACGATGAGTTTACTTCTGCAAGGTCAAAAGCTCAGACTACCAAAGGTAAAGCTTAACTACCAGAAAACATCATTACTCAACACATTTGCGGAGGCTGACACCCCAGGGTATTCAACCTTGCAACATCTACAAAAGCCTTCTCGCAGTAGAGCCTGCTTCTTTGTGAGTTAGCATTAGCTTTCTCAGACTCTATCTGCCTACAAAACCATCTTAACATAGCCAAGAAAAAGGAGAGATTGACTGACTCAAGACTAGCACCGATATAAAGCTGGATCTCATTTAGCAGAAACCTTGACTTGCTTCCAGTATGGCCTAAATGCTGCCCACAGCTGCCACAAAGAACTCTCCTGCATTTCCATCCTTACTCCCTTAGGGATGTGGCTGCCAGCGCAGTTGCAGTACCTCCCATCTCCAACCTGATCTTTCCTTCCCATGCAAGACAGGGGACAGTGACCAGTGTTGGTAATGGCCAAGCTGTTCCCAGTCACCACCAAAGGCCATGGGCATGGCAGAGAAGGCAGCTCCTGAGATAGGATGAGATGCAGTTGGGGTCGAGGTAGTGCCTATCTGAGGAGGGCCCAGAGCTGGGCAGGAGTGTACTGTGTCGGGGCCAGTGCAGAAATACAGCTTTGAAGAGGAAGGTGAACCCTGATGAGGTTTCTGACAGCTCCCTTCGAGACTGAGCACCTCTGAGCCAAGGCAGACAAACATGAGGTGGAGGTGGAGGTGGAGAAGGGATGTGTTCAGTCCTCTGGTGCATAGAATTTGTACTCGTAGATATGTATGCACCCCATACTACTGCTCTTGTGAGCTTGCAGGCAGAGTACAAACATGATGTTGGCTTCATTGCCTCCCTGCCCCTCCATCCTTCAGACTTGCCAAATCCATGAGGGATAGTGGTGGTTCACTCTCCACTTCCAGGAGGAGGATTTGCTAATAAAAAAACCACACTCATCCTGGAAAAGAGGAGCCAGAAGGGATGGTGAGTCACCACTAACCCCCACAGTGCTCCTCCAGCTGCACCACTGTGCCTCATTCTTCACACAGGAGAACCTGTAAAATCCCATGTGATGCCAGAGATTTCTTCTTCACAGTCTTTTGCTAAAACAACATTTACCATCTAGAAGAGGGCAACTATGTGCAGACAGTTTTACAGTTTCATGTGCAAGACTTCCAGCAAACTTACAAACCAGGCCTCCACCCTTACGTGGTCTTCATAAGCACTGCTCCTCAAACTACAGACTAAAATCTGCTGGTAGCCTGTAAGATACTACAAGACAATCTCCAGAAATATTGAAGGATTTAGAAACTAAGTAAAGACAACATATGTACATCCCTGCATGTGCAAGCAAGTACACAAACAAGTGGAGAAAAAAAAACTCATAAAAGAGCATACAAAGTTTTGCCTTATTTCCTTCTATTTGTAAGTGAAAACCACTGCACTACCACTGAAGAGAAAGGTCTTTGGTATGTTTGTGTTCTCGGAAAAGTTCAGTAGTTCTTTGATTAAATAGGACTTGGAATCATTACTATAAAGCACCCATTACTGTAGCAGCTGAGCTCCACTTGGATAAATTAGATCTATGTAGCACCAACTCAACTGAAAGGAGCTGTTTGCTCTTCAACCTATTCTTTAATGTTTTTTTAAAAGAAAATTGTTGAGAGACCGAAAGAATATTTTATAACAATCATCCTGCTGCAGGTAGCAGAAATACTTTAGCAAGAAGTGCTCTGGAAGATGTATTGGGAGTTAGTCTGTCATATGAGAGACTCGTTTACTCAGGATACTACTTTAGAAAGACAGATTGTCATTTTGCAGCATGTCTTTTCATTTCCTTGACCATATTATGTTTAAAATAATCTCTTTATCTCTTAGATTTTTAAGTATCTATTTTGTATATTTATCTTTTTATTAAGTTTCCTATCCCCTGAATTAATAAGCACTGCTTTTGTCATAAGCAAGTTAGTCAGTCTGCTACCATGCGTAAATAATCTAGTATTACATTTTCCATGTTAAGGATGGAAGATAAAGCTTATACTAAAGTAACAAAACAATGGATTTTGTGTCCCTGAATTTTTCCACCTCTAGAGCTTTTCCCAACTGCTATTAGACGTACCTTTAGCTTCCAGCCTGTAAATCCTTCCTACAACACTCTGCCTGAAACCTGTGCAGGAACCAAATGAGCAAAGTAACCATGAGCAGGTTGGGATAACTTACCTAGCAGGCTATGGAGGTAACAAAATGAAAAGAACCTACTACTTTTTTTGCAACACAATGTCAAAGTCTACCTTAAAAATCTGCCCAAAGCTCATCAGAGATGGCTAAAATTCCAATACTTTCTCCAGTGAATTGCTCAATACATTTTTCCTTAATTTGCACTAGATGAGAGTTTTTTTAAAAAAGAGCAAGCATGACTCATTTTTATGACCAATGCACATTTGCAAAATGTTTTCCAACCAGATTGCAGTTCAAATAAGACATGTGTATTGTTGCAAAACAAAATATGCTGGCTGAACAGAATGTATTCATCTATATTAGTTTTTCTTTCTAAATCCAGCACACTGGGAGCTAAATTAATCTGTTGAGTGCTAAATTCATCTACTGAGAGCTACTGTAGATTCAGGGAAATGTTTTGAGTGCTGTAGAAAACAAGTCTCACTCACTCAGGAACCCTCTGTGGGCTGTTGGTGTTTTAACCATTTTGTCTGCTTTCAAGCAAGCAAGCAGCTGATAGATGAGGAAAACGCTCATTGATTTGCAGTGGCAGCACTACAGCAAATCAGCCCTAGAATGAAGCATAATCATGAATCTCTCCAACTATGCATATTTATATGCAGCTGTCATACCTCCAAGTCTCCAGTGAATACAAAGTGTTTGTGTGGCCACCAAGACACACAATGCTGTCCTGCAGCCTGCCCTCACTTAACTACAGCAGGATAAGATGGAATATGCAGAAACACATTTTGTTTTCCCTAGCTAGGCTGCCCCAGTACAGTACACAACGAATATGAGTATATGATACTCCCATAAATTCTTAATCTAGAGGCATTTTCAAAGGGATTCGTCATTTAAAGGAAACAAACATCTTGAATATATTTTCAGTAGGGTAGGCTGAGCTACAACAATATAGTAACACAGACAAGCTGTCTTGACAACAGCATCAAAAAGCTCCATGGCATTGAGGAAAGAGTAAGAAAAGCAACCTTCCAACCTTCCCTTGTGCTGGCTACACTGGTGATGCATGGGCAGCACACGGGCTCAAGATGTACCTTTTGAATGTAACTCCACAGCTCAGAAATCTGGGACAATGGTTAAGAGGTGTGACACGACGTTCTTCTTTTGGTTTAGCAAACTTTAAGAGTGAGAGGCCTGTAAAGCCGAAAGAGAGAAGTCCTAGTGGAAACGCAAGTAGAAAATGGATCCATGAAAACAAAAAAATCCGAGATGTGGCACTTGGCAGGCTACTGAAAGAAATACACTAGGGATTCTGGAGGGACCAGCTAGTCAATTTAATTGTCAAGCTACTAAGTGTCTACTGAACTAGAATGACATTTTAAGTTGTTTCTTACAGTGTACGGTCCTGCTTTCACACAAAGGTTCAGCACACTTGTATTGGAAGAAAAACCAATGCTGGTACCCGGTTTGTTCGACATCTAAAAGGAGTCCATACTAGGAGCTTCCTTGGGTTACTAAGACACGCAGAAAACTTACCCTCCCAAGTCAAGTTGGACCTTGCTTCTCAGGCAAAGTCACATTTGCAAACAAGGTTGCAGACAAAAGCTGGAATACTGAGAAGTTATTACAGTGTAAAACCATAAATACAATTGAATTGCTAGAAATATTTGCATTTTCTACTCCCTTACAAACAAGCCATAAGATATAAAGAAGGAAAAAAACCCAAACAGGATAGAGTATTTTCACATCTGGTATTTAAAATTGAAAAAGACTATAATCAGATTTTATTTATTGTGGCAATCACGTATAAGCTTTACTCCTACTATGAAATTATTCTCATATTTTCAGTTTCAAAGAACAATAGAAAGAGCCTTCTACTAAATGCCAAAAAGAAATCTCCTACATACTGTATATATGCTAAATAAAACTGCTAATCTGAGAAAGACTGTTACAGATATATACATCATTGTAAGATCAAACTCCAAGTGGTATTGTACTGAAATGATGAAAATCTTGTATGGATCAGAAAATGAAGCAAATGGACGTATTTTATCTTTGTGTTTATTACTGAAAATGGGTTTTATGATTTGCTGTGCATAGTTAAAGTGCTAGCCAGACAAATTACAGCTGCTCTTTTAACCTGAACATAAGATGGCACAGTTCCAGCCAATCTGAAGTATGGTTTCTAGGCAGGATGTCAAATCTCATCCCCTTGGGTTCCAGAATGATGGATTGAACCTTGAAAGTGGCAGCAGAGCAGCATATGTGATTTCTGTGCTGTGTTTTGATCACTCATGAATATATTAAAGCATGTCCATGCATGTTATTCAAACTTTGAGTTTATTGTTTTAAACTATCATTCAGGAAAAAAAAAAGTATTTTTTTTCTAAAGGGAAACAAAGATTAAAAATGAAAAGCTAATTTAAAAGTAAAATAACTGGTTATAAATTTGTGTTTTCTTTGTTTACTGGAAAAGACATTGGGTGATGGTGCAGTCAAAAGGGCACCATTTTAGAAGGCAGATCTGCTCAAACAACTATCGGTGTATACCACCTAAAAATTAAAAAAAAAAAAATAAGAAAAGCAAAACAATTAAGCTGTACTTTTTGCATTACCAACTACTGCAAGTACATAAGAACCCCTAATGTTTTTTAAAATATTTTGACATGCAAAAACACTGTCCAAATATTACACATCAGCTATACTTCTCCACCTGCTAGTTCTGATGCTTCAAATGTTGCCATACCACCAATTCCTTAATTTATTTTCCTCTCTCTGTCCCCCTTTTATGTTTGAGAACTGTTTCTCTAAAAAATCATAAATAAAACAAGAACTGATATCCCCCAAAGTTCCCCTTAGAAAACTGGGGAAGGTGGAGGATACTAATATAATGTGCAGAGACCATCGAGCAGTTTACACTGATTGTGTGCTTGGGGAGAGGCTCCCCGGGCAGGTACTGTGTCCTGTGGTGTGCTGTGTAGTGACTCGCACAACAAGGGGCCATGGGCTCAACCTGTGAGTACCATCACTCACAGGTGATGAGTGGAAAGTAAACACAGAGAGTTCTTATGGATGTTTTGCTCAACTCAGTATTTTAAAAGTTCCTAATTTAAATAGTTTTCAGCTAGTTAAAATCTGCCTCCAGGACACATTTTTAAACATGGTATTAACATTGTGAATTTTCTGCTTTTTACACTTCTATGGTTTCACCTTTCAAAATCCTGTGTGTTACGATGACAAAAAAAGTACTTTGATTTTAAATTTGGTAACAGACCTACCAACTTCTAGCTTAAGAATGGCTCCAAATACTACTCTAAATAAAAATTATTTATATATATTTACATCATAGAAATACAAATAATACATTTTCAAAATCTAGTTAATCTGTGTTTCTATAAGATGATTAGTTTTAACTATATTTTTTAAAGTTCTTACATTGGCCAATACCATATTATAGACTCATACTGATGGAATAAGACATCTCTGGAGATTGCCTGGGCCAACTCTTCTTAGAGGAAGGTCAGCCAAAACAGGCTACTCAGGGTTGTGTCCAGTGGAGTTTTAAATATCTCCAAGGATGGAGACTGCAGAGCCTCTCCGAGCATCCTGTTTCAGTGTTGAACATCCGCCTCTCCACCCCTCCCCCAAAAAAGGTGTTTCTTTTAAAACATTTTAAAATGGAATTCCATCTTGTCTTTCCAATGAATTCGACCAAGAAGAGTCGGACTCCATTTTCTGCACTGCATCATACTAGGTTTGTTTATACATCATGTACATAACGTGTTGTATTTAAACATATATCAAAAAAGCTAAAGTCCATTAGCTTACAAACACACTTTCCCATCTTTCCAGTTAATTTTTAGCTTATAGTTGAGGAATGTCATCAAGAACAACATAATAAGGAAAATAATCAATATATATTCAATCTTAAAAAGAGATGGCAGATATCCTTAGTGTCCCGACCTTTGCTCATAACCATGAACAGAGAGACAAGAACCAAGCCATCACAAGTAGATGGCTTCAGGCTTCCGCCAAGGCAAACCAAGCAAGCAGCTTTCCTCTGCTTGCCAAAGACTCTGACTCAGGGTTTTGTTTGTCACACCCCAGCAATGCAATTCTACATCTACTGAAGTCAATGGCAAAACTCTTGTTCAATAGGACCAAAATTTTGCCTTTTACTGACTTGACAGCAGTTACAGAATTCAATATCCTATTACCAAACTCTAAGACATCAACTGCTTTCCTTTTTTAGGATCATGCAATAACATAATTTTTTTCCAATTATTAAAGAGATTATAACCATAAAAGGGAAACCAAAGGAGAAATTAAAAGCAATAATGAAATTAAGCAACACTGTTAAAAGTTAGCATATATGCTCTAAGTACAACAAAGGAATTTTCCATTTTAAAAGCACCAATTTATTACCAAAATGATTCTTTCCTTTGGATGGAAACTAAGTTCTCTTTGTCTCTTTTTTTTTCTTTTTATTTTATTCTGTGTTACTATTCATTATCATTAAATTTCCTGTAATTAAGACCACTGAATTAAAACCACATAGTTGCTTGTGAAGCCAATATATCTCAACATACTGAAACCTCAGAACTATGCTTAGCAATGAAAGAGCAGATCAGTTTTCATTATTGCCACAGGATTTCCTAAAACTTCTTAGAGTACAGCTACAAGTTCTATCTACTCCCCTATCACACAGTTACTGTACCTGAGTGTATAAGCAGTACACAAGCTGCAAGTCATCTTACAGAGTATGACACTGTAATGTAAAAATACAATTCTCAAAATCTGTGCTGATTTTACTTTCAACAAAATCCATATAAGCTCAGGATAGCCATTATTTTAAACTAATTCAAAAACACTGACTTTCATGAGGCAAAATTGAGTAAACACTGCTGAAGCAGTGTTTTCTAGACCTTCCTGGCTCAATAATTTTCCAGGACTATAGTTGTCTTGCCACATCCACATTTTTATACAGTTTGCTCTATCATTTTGCAGTTGTAGCTTGTAAAGCATTATTTACCTCAACCAGCATATGCCAGAATTTTGTGTCTTCACCTTCTACCCGCATACTTCAAGAATAATTGCTTTTATAAAAAAAACTTTTCATAGTGCAGCAATGAAATACTAGATAGTTCAAGCAATATGATAGCTTGTTTCAAAGAAACAGAGAATCATTTTGCCTAGAAAGAGATGCTGTATACAGATTTGTAAATGCTTGTGCTCACAGCTTCTGATGAGGCCAACTTGCTGTGCAATGCCATTCTTCATATTCACAAGGCATTTCAGACTACGTTTGTTCTTCACCTCCAGTCCTGTTCTCTGATATTTAATACATTTCTTCATATATTATCTGACTGATATTTAGAATAATAGATTACAGTAGGTTTTGCAGGATTCCATATGTGTATTAATAATGAGCTGGGAAAAAAACCCAACAATGAACTTTAAGTACTGTGTGAAGAGCAAAGGACAATTCTTTGAGTACAATCTCCTTTTCAACTTTCTTATTTTATATTCCTGGGTTACTTTTGGAAACGAACTCCGCTCCACAAAAATGGCAGTGTTTACATCCTTCTTATGAGCAGCAGTGCACTGCGTGAAGGCACCAACCAACTTCTATATTTATCTTAATCCTTCAGATATAATATTGACATTTTCTCAATTTTATAATAAAAGCCATAACAATTTAAGAGTTAGTCTTGAGTAATAAAATTTATCTCCAGCTAACTAAGGGAGAACTTTACAATGTAAGTAATTTCAGCAGATGTCATAGAGAAATATGTTCTCTCTTAGACAGAGCTTGTGTTTCTCTGCTTAAAATACAGGAGAATGATCATTGTTTGGAAGCACATAGCACTATTCTTCATGAAAAAGCAATGAAGATTACTAATCATAAGAACACTAGGAACTACTTTAAACCTCAGAAGAGGCAGTGAAGTGGGAATCCTACTCTCATTTTCCTGAAGCTTAAAAACTCACGCTACAAGAACTCAAAACAAAGGGCAAAGATTTTCCTGTTGCTTGACTTCTGGTGCCTAACTTACATCAGCTAAGAAGACTTGTTTCCATGCACATCAGTTAAGGGGCTTTTGTAGAGGGAAATTCCAATTATCTTTTTTCTGAACTGTCTTCTTACATTAGATGATGGAAATAGTCCCTAAACACTTAATAAATGGGTGCCTAAGAACCATATCACAAAATCAGAGGATTCCAATAAGTGATTATTAATTTCTTCTTCTGTCTACCTCCACTGAGGGCACAGGAAGTGGACACTATCTCTGTCCTAGAAACAACAGAAAATGCTTCAGAACCTATGACTGAAATATAAGAGTAAGGAATTAATGCAAACACTTAGTAAATACTGGGCTGTATGGATAAAAGTTGACCCAGTTGAGCAAAAGCACTGTACTGTAAGAAAACCACACAAGGTTCTCACCTAATCACCTGCATAAATGTAAACTTGGAATAGCTTAATTGAACAGAAGAATGTTATGATATGATGCCACATCTTTTTCTAAAAAAAACCCCAAACCGCAAACTACACCTTATAACCAGTATTAGCAAAAGATTTACAAAAACAACAATCAAAGGCTAGTGAATAAACAGACAAGTATGTAGTGAATATGTGCTGCAAAGGTTACTCTCCTTCCAACAAGGAAAAAGAGGCAAAACCAACACTGGGAATAAGCACTAGGATGGGGCTGAATAGAACTGACCAAGATGAAAGCAGAAGTTACTGTGGGACGAAACTGAGGCATCCCAAACTGGTATTACAGAAAACACTAGAAGAGTTTCAAAATCCAGAAAAGCAGCTTCCTAACTGGGGCTTAGGTTGATGGCAAGTTGAACATGAGCCAACAGTGTGCCCTGGCAACCAAGAGGGTCATCTCTTTAGAGGGGAAGTCATATGAGGAGTGGCTAAAGTCACATGGTCTGTTCAGCCTGGAGAAGAAGAGACAGAGGGAGATCTCATCCCAGTTTACTGCTTCCTCACAAAGAAAGGAAGAGGAGCAGGTGCTGTCTCGTCTCTCTGGGGACTAGTGATAAGAACTGATGGAATGGCAGGAAGATGTGCCAGAGGAGGCTTAGGTTGGATATTAAGAAAATGTTCTTCGCAGAGAGGGTAGTGGAGTACTGGAACAGGCTCCCCAGGGAAGTAGCTATGGCATCAAGTCTGACAATATTTAAGAAGCATTTGGACAATGCCCTTAGAAACATGGTGTGAATTTTGGGCTTGTCTTATGCAGGGGCAGGAGTTGTATTAGATGATCCTTGTGGGTGCTTTCCAGTTTGGGTCATTCTATGATTCTGTTTCTATGACTGGATTTCAAAATGAAGAGGTGACAATGGAAGTAACCAATGTGGTATGCCTGCAGAGGTTTTAGCATAACAGGCCTATATTGCAGCACATTGAGTGCCCTGTTGTTTGGAAGGAAGAGCTCTAAGGGAAAATATAAAAGAAAGTGCTGTGGCTGAACTAGTAAGTGACAGAAGAAAACAGAAAACAAACCAAAAAAACCCCACCCCACAGATAAAACCATGGGAAACCCCCCTCAAAAGCTTTTATTTAAAAACTGAGTTCCTAATTTCAGACCAAAGTCCATTTGAACTTCAGTTAGGATTTTGTTTGCTTGCTGTTAATAAGGTGGTGAAAAACACTTTGCTATCTCAGAAATAAAGACTGAAGTGTTTCATCATCAGTGGACCCAAATAAATGAAAAGACATCTGTATAATAAAATCACTATACTTTCCTAACTTTTAAAGCAATGCATTGGAAATAAATCCTTTGAACTTCACTCTGGAATATTTTCTATCAGGGTATAGTACACATAATCCGACATAGTCCATTTTTAAAACTTTTGTGATATCACAGTGAATTTCTGGGAAGAGATCAGTTGAATAGAGTAAACAGAACAAAACAATTCAAGTCTGCTTTCTTGTTTTAACTATATAGCTTTGAGGATTAATAGCTACTAAGAAGAAAACCAGAAAGGAGTGTATATGACTGGAAAATAAACAGAAAACTGCTAAAGTAGTACTGTAATACTAGGATAATGTGCCTTGAGGTCTCCTTTTCTAAAAGGCCATTTCCCCTCCTGTTCAGTAAAAGGGGTAACACTTTTTCAAATGCTTCCTATATTTACCATTGAAAGCTGGGGTTTCTTGTTCTCAGTTATGCCTCATTACCTATGTTCTCAATAAGGAGGAAAAGGATTTCAGTCTGCCTGAAAGATAATCTGTGAGATGATACATTTTAAAATTTGTATGTGTGCAAGAAATATTGACATTTAACTTCAGATTATGGCAGGAAGTGGGAGGGAGAGGAGCATTTCTGGGATTCTTAGCATCAAAATTCTTGTTTGGTATCATTTTCTGGATATGCCATCTCACAGATGGAGTAAAGTGGCAGTCTCATTTCTAGTTTCATCCATCAGTTATTCTGGTCTGATAGCTGTATGTTGGCAGCCTCCCATGTGACCATAAAACCATGAGTTCACTTTCTAGACTGCACCATAGATCCCTCATTGTTTACTGGCTCATTACTCACAAACACACCGTACCAAATTATTTCCGCTTAAAAATAGATTTTTCAACATATACTTCTCAGTTAGAATGTTGCTCTTGTTTGTAACACGTGAAATGTCAGAGACCACAGAGATTAGATTTGGGTATGCTCTGAAAACTCCAAAATCTTATACAGGACTATCCAGTCCCTTATGGTGTCCCTTCCTCCCTTTTTCATAACCTTAGGTCATAACAGGTACCTATTTCTTTCCTTTTCTGCTTCTCGATTTCTACAATCTCATCATAAGTCTGACATCTATTGTAGAGACACTCCCATGAAGTTTCCTTCAATTCCCACTCCGAGCTCAGATTTCCAAATTCTGATTCCTTTGATATTGATCCTCTATGTGATTTTTGGCATTAAAAATTCTTCTTGCAAGTTTCTTAGTTTTTAAAGGAATATTAAAATAATTGTTTACTACAGAAGAAAAATCCATTGTTTTGTACTCAGAAGAGGAATACTACTTTGAGTGAAATACAAGCCCTTCATGGAAGGGCAGCAGAAGGGACAGATACTAAATTCCTACATTGGTTGTATCATTATTTTGACATTGTTTATACTACTCTTCAGCACCTCAGCAGACCAACCACACACCAGAAGGGATTGTGGTAGAGACAACATAAATGCGTTGTCTAACACCTACAAAAATGTTGTTGAATTCAGCAGTAAAAAGCTGAAGATATGCTCTGGAAAAATTTGTGAAGACTGTGGCTGATAAGTGATCAAAGAGTTTGTGGAAGGAAATAGGCAACTACACTTTACTCTACAACTTATAAGAGGATGGGATCAACACTGCATTAAGAGTATATCTGTTTCTAATGTGTAAAAAGATTTATGTTTTAGTTTGTTGGGTTTTGGTTGTTGTTTTTTTTGTCCCCTTCTTTTTCTTTAACCAAATCCATGAGATCAGAAACTTTTCTGCTGGAGAAGATAAAAAGAAGAGTGGATCTTTGAAGTCCACATCAGTCAGGTTGATTACATTACTTAAAAATAAGCAGCTACTGACTAGAAAATGTCTTTTCTAAGATTCTTCTTGGCATACTGTGGTACTTCTACATATTTACAACCAGACAAATTTTACCAAACTTACCTACAACTATGGACAAGGAACTATGGTGATCAGTTGCTCATCCGTTAATGTTATCAAGATGTGTCTTTAATGAGGTCCATATGCCTTTGAAAACACTATTTACTAAGTACGATTTTAGTACACACACCTACTCAGTGCCCTCACAGTTCCTAGTGGGCTCGGACATATTATGGAAACCTGCTTCCACCTAAATTTACTTTCTAGAACCCTTACCTTGCCCACATCCTTGCTATATTTTCAGACTACATGGGTTTTTACTCCATCATGAATTATATCCTTGTTTCACTCTAGCACCTTACTCCCAGTGTTCCATAAAGCTGGGTTTTCTTTTTCTCTCTTTTTCTTTTTTATCCTTTCCGACGCAGAACACCACACACGAATTTTCTTAAGTTTCTTCAAAGACGACAACAAACATTTCCAGCACACTTTCTGCTCCCTTACTCTATTTATTTTTGTTGATGTTTTCTATTTGCTCTAACAGACATGTTTTGGATGTCCTGGTGTATCCTGGTCTGTTTCCTTTCCAGTTTGAGAGCTCCCTGACACACAAGGGCTGTAAGTTTGCCTTGTAAATCATTTAGGCAAACAGTGAGCCCTTAATGTATAAGATAACTAGTTGCTCAGGAGGAATCAGACAGGTGTTGAGGTATATTCTGCCATACAAACACCCCAGCTTATATCAAAGGAGAGAATCTGAGCATTACTTATCTACCTATATAACCTTCATGGTATTTGATGTATTTGTCAGTGTCCAATATCCATCATCTTTAAAGGAAGATACAATAGTGTATTGCAGCTCTAGCTAGCATGAAAAATCTTTGTAGTTTACTACTTTTTATCAAGAGTTCATCGTTTCTGTGTTCTCCAAGCTTATTCATAGTAACTTACTGGATCCATTGGCAAAACAGAGATATGTACTCATCTGTTGTATGTGCAAAAGGATTTGTTTAGCATTAGACACACATTCTGAGCATTGTACATGTCTCTTTCTTTTAGTAACAAAAAAAGGCTAAAGCAAAATTCAATTAAAAATACTACAATGTTCAAATGCCAATTTACCTTCAACTATCCTACTTATACAGAATCTTCCCATAGGCTTTTACTGAGTCATTAAGGAAGCTGCCATCCTGATGCTGATAAAACTGACAATTTGTTAAGGTTTTGGATTTCAGATTCTGGATTTTTTTTTTAATCTATCTACAATTCACTAATAATTACTCTCCTTTATCTAAGCTTTACTGAAGTGGAGCTTTGCCACTGAATTTTCAGTGGCACATTCCAGATGTGGACCTACGGATGGAGAAAAATCAAAGCACAGGGAATTTGCTCATGGATGAAGAGCTCCAGGAGGACTGTTCCTCCTTGTTTCAGAAAGCGATGAAGGTGTCCAGGCACTGGAATAGGAAATAACAATTGTAAAAAGGAGATATGATAAAGGAGTTAGTGACTTCTTCTCCCAAATGTCATTGACTAAAGTTGCTCCTGTCTTACACATCAGTTTGCCAAACATATTATAATGATCAAAGTAGTTAATTTTTTCTGAACAATTTTTTACAAGCCTAATACAAGAAGCTGTGTTCACAAATTCTCTCTGAAATGTTAAAAAAATATGTATCTGGAGGTGCAGTAAAAAGAAAGTGCAGGAAATGATGGAGGGAATGGCAAAATAGACTGAAGAGAACACAAGGGACCATCTAGTCCACCATGCTTCCTCGAGGCAGCATGAGTTATTCTTATCTTTCCTAACACATTTGGCTAATGACTCCACTTCATTCAAACTTTCTTGTAAATCAGATCTTCAAGACCGCTAATTATCATCATCGTTGTACTTTGCATTCTTTTTGCTGTACAGTGCCCAAAGGGGAATATCGCACTCCATAATACCAACACACTCACAACTAAGCAGGGAGTGTCTGTCAGCAGGAATTCATTCACTGTGCAGACGTGCTTTTGAACTGAACTACTGACAGAAAAAAAATGTCATGCCCTCTTCCTCAATGGCTGAAGCTCATTTTTCATATATAAAATCGCTTTAATTATCTGAACCTGGAAGCCAGTTTTAAGAAGAGACTGGATAGCTCAAATAAGAAGCCTCTCTTAGTCTGCATCACAGAAAAATGCAAATAAATATTTAGAACATATTCATTCTTCAGTGTTTCTAGTATTGAATTAGCATTGATTGTAAATAATCTCAGTTCTGAAGCATTTGATCAGAAAAGAATACAGAAATGGTCTTCAAAAAACAGGTGAGGACAGGGTATATTCGTCTTCAGTGAATGTGTAACAACTGGCAGACCTACAAATTAATAGAAGGCATAGTGCCCACATTTCTGTCTGAGAGCAGATATTTTTTCATAGGGTATCTAAAAAACAATAGCATAATCAATTTGAATGACAATCCTATTAAGAGCTAGGTCTTGAAGCCTTCTTTAAACAACCTTGAAACATTTCAAGAGAGTGATACTTGGAAACAGTGAAATACCAAGGGATTTCAGCCTAGTTAAATGGAGAGTTGATGCTGGGAGAAGGCAAGTTACTAGAGTCACTTAGCCAAACAGTGTGATATGGGGCCTCTATGAAGACCGCCTCTGATTTCTCAAGGACTCTGTCTCACTGCCAGTCATGCTGCAGTAGGTAACTCTGCTTTGTACTGCACAGGTTTCCCAGGCACTTGGGGAAAACCTAGGGGAGTCAAAAGGTCAGGGCAGCAACTTAGTGCAGGGCTGTATTCAATCTTAACTGCTTAGATGTGCATAAAGGTCTTGTATAAGCTTTATTTATAACAGCATAACACATACTGTCCTTGAATAAATCACCAAGCCCTCAACTTTTTGTGGTTTTGGTAGTCTTAATTACATGAGTTAAGGAGACTTATCCACAGCCAAAGCCTTTCAGCTTAGTTTTCTATATATTCCTGTCATCATCTACTTCATTCTTTCTAAAAAGGAACAAGAAAATTCATGGCTTAAATTGACAATTTTTTAATGTTTCACATTGTACAAAACCACAAGTGCAGTTATTAAAGAAGAATAAATATATCATATGCTTGTCATGTGACACAATTTGTAGGAAATGTTTTACATTATTTTCTCTCAGAAAAGTCTGGTTCTTTAAAAGCAACATTATTTGCAAGGAAATTCGTCAATTCTTTTGCCATTTCCAAAAGCAGAGAGTGCTTTGAAATTGCTCAAATAACCCATTTAGGTATTTCAAGATGAAAAAAACCTCCAGTTTAAAGTAGAAAAATAAACCAAAATGAAATATTTCAAAATTACTGACATTAAATATTGAAGTGGATCTGATTCACCTTCTTCTTGACCTTTATTTATTAAAAAAGATATTTTATCTTCATTTAATATTTCAGAGAGGAGAAAGCTCTGAAACGTCAAAAAAATACTCGATGTACTTGATAATTATTTCTGATCCATCTTCAAGTTCTCTAAAGCCATTTAGCAAAAATTTTTGAAGAATATTTTTCTTTTAAATATTTTGAATGTATCTTTCTTTCCTCTCCTTGACTTTTTTCACCATAAGGGTTACACATTTTAAAAAATAATCTTAATAAATTAAAGTGTTCCTTTTTCTGTGTCTTAGACCTCCCAAGGCCTTATTAAAAGATTTATATTATTATAGACTATATTCTTATAGCAACTAATTGTGAAGCAACAGACAGAGGTTTTTAATTTAAGGTGGAGAGTAGGAGTTGGAAGACATGAGAGATGCTGGTGATGATCCTGATTTACAGGAAAACATTAAAAGCTACAACTCAAGGCCCAAGGCAACACAATGTTCTAAACAGAGATAAAAAGCAACGTAAAGCAGGGGTTTTCATTTTTTTTTCTGTGTCAAATAGGTTGCATTGCACTTGCTGAATTCTGTACTACCAAAACCCGTATATGTGTTCAGAAAAGGATATCATTGAAAATTTTACAATAAATGGCAGCAACGGTACTATATACATAACAGTTTCTCCAGCCACAGTCATCAATTCATTTGCCTCATAAAATATCATGCAATGACTTTTACAAGTTTATATCACGGAAGAATACTGCCTTAGCTGTTTTAAGTACACTGGACAGGTTTGTTGTGCTTGAGGGAACTTATGGCTTTGGTGGGTTGTCTTCTGCTTCTATCTGTCAAGGTAAGATATTTGCCATCCAATAAGCTGCCTTCTTTATGCCCCTTGATACATAGTCCCAAAAGACTTTTTGACATCTCCCTCAGTCAGGTCAACATTTTACTTTTCAACTAATAAGAACACAGTTTATCCACGCACACTCAAAATGCAGCAGTTACCAGCAACATAAATGCTCCAATATTTAAATATATTTTTTCAGTAACCTAATTATTTTGTATAACCCATCTAAGCTTCTATGAAAACTGACCCTCTACACAAAAATGTTATGTACAAAAGTGCAAATTAGGTTGTGGGTCTGTCTGGAGTTGGTCTCAGAAGTGAATAACCAGGTCAGGGTATTGACCGCTAACAAGTATTAATTGCAATCAACTGTGTGCTACATTGTAAAGTACTATTCATATTGCACATTTTCTGCTCTGAATGTCTGTATTTTTGTAGGCCTTTCTAAGTTTGATGTTGAATGGCATTTTTCCAGAAAGAAAGAAAAGGCTTATAACAGTTGGGTGCTAATATCCCACCTTCTAGGCAAACAGTGATTTAAATGTGATTTAATATAAAATGTATGTTCATGTGTTAGTAAATACATACTTGTAAAACCGCCAACAGTAGCACAAATCTGAAGTCTTTACATCAAGATAGAACACTTATAATATACTCAGTCATTACAACATCAAAAAAATGGTCTGCAGTACTAGAAGATAATATTGCTGAAATGAGCGTTTTCACTCTAAAGTTATTAAAATACAGCTTATTGATTATAAGCTGTTTCATTGTAGCCTCAAGATGCCCCAGGCACAGATCAGATGTTGTGTGCTGATCTGGACCTTTTTATCTCAGAGATGTGAAAATGTTCAAGCCAGCACACTGTCACTTACCAGCATAATGACCTTACTGAATTATTATATTATCACAGAAAAGACAAACACATAGGACAGTTTACTGTCTTTACTTCCAAGTTTGTATTTTTAATCCCTTACTGAATCTGTCAATGCCTTTGTAGCAAGTTACAACATTTTGTACAAGGGAAATTAATCAGAAAAATTAATATAGACTACATGTTAAGATTTACATTAAAAATAATTTGATCTAAGCTGTTGTGTTTCTCACTAACTCAATCTTCAGCAAAGTATTCCAATATTTACACACTTCATAAGAGAGTTTCAATACTGCTTAGTCAAGAAAGAGAGTTTTAAATGGAAAAAAACCACAACTTCTATGTGTAAAAGTCCAATGAAGAGGAAATATAGAGAAAACATTTCATTTACTCGTTGTCAGCTAGTACTCCCCTAAAATAAAATTTAAAGGATTAGACTTTCACTTGACAAGGAATGTTATGAGTCACATCTGCAGAAGTACATAAAAGAAATATATGCAAAGGTCAGGTCATATTACAAATAGTATCTTTAAAAAAACCCCTTCTTTTATTGCTTAGCAGCCAGGTCAGTAATGCAAGATTCTCAGGCTAGTAGGTCCTAGTGTTAAGATGCAACAGCATTCTTCCCTTGTGCTTGTTCCATGCAGCAGCAGTAACTAAAACTTCTGAAATTCTGAAAACTCTCTTCTGAAATGGGGATCGCATTTTAGTAACATTTCCTGGGAAATACTAATGAAATCAAGTGGATATTAGGACAAACAGTTTGTCCTTAAAATCTACATTTAGTTAAATCAAAGATCTGGGATCTCTTTTCAACAATATTTTAAAGCCTAGAAGATTTTCCGATTTATTTTTCTATTTTTTTTCCAGATAGTTGTTGTAGTAAGGATGCATTATGTAAGTCCATAAGTACACTATTTCTTCGGTTTTGTTCCAAGACAAACTACAGGTCAATTTTCAGCACATTATATTTTTCCTGTATTCTGACTGTTTACACAGCTTGAAAATTAGAGTTAACAAACTGAACTCTAATGTTTTAGGTTAGTATTCATTTCACTGCATTCAAGAAACAAACAGAAACTAACAAGAACAAAATTGCTGCATCTATCTGGCATCAAATAAAATGTTGGTAACAAGGAATCACCTCTCATGTTTTTATGAAATACATGTTAAATTTTGTCCAGACAGTTGTTGCATGTTGGTTCAGCTGTGAACTGCTCACAGAAAATCCTAACACAATGCGAACATAAAATGCTACTGTCTGTTATCTAAAGACACCTCAGTTTTGCAGTGGGGGTGTTGATGCTCCCAACCTTTTGGTTACCTGAAAACACATCAACAGCCTTGTAATGATGAATGCAACACAGTTCAATTTGTGTTCGCAAAATTTACTTTTGAAAATGGCAGATGTGTGCCAGCACATCTGGAAATCCCTTTTAATTCCCCTTTTAATTATACTTTCCTCAAGCAGGAAAGCAGTAGCTTGAACCCATAGTGAAGCTTTTATATCTGACCACACAAATGCTAGCAACCACCTGTGCTTTACACTGATTTTCATTATAGAGTATATCACATTACTACCCTATTATTTCAGAACAACATTTGAAGCTGCTGTGTGACTAAGTTGCAGCAAGTGTGGTCTTGAAAAGGTCTCTGCTCTACAAAAATGTAATAAACTTGATTGCAGTTAGAGTACTTACCACTGAGGATATCAAAATATCCATGGTCCTATAGTTGGCTCCTCTTGCTCTGAAAGTCATAAAAGATATACATTAAAAAATCATGATTACCAGTCTGGGAATTGGAATTTAGCAAACTAATTTATGCCCCCAAATGAGATATCTTGTAAGTGTTTGGAATTCCTTTCCAATATTAATTTCTTTCCTCCTATTAACATGGGAGTATTATGGTCAAATACTCTGCTCCTTCAGCCACTCTCTGAGATTGCAAAAAAGGAATTTCAACTGTGATCTATCAGTCTAACGGTATTTCAATTCTGTCGTAAATATTTTCATAGGTTGCAAACATTGTGAGTTACATGACAAGGTTAGGTTTTCTAAACATAACCTTCCCTTCCTACTCCCCCTGCCCCACCTAAACGTAACAGATTTTTTACATCACTGTTCCTGAATTCTGACAAAAAAAATCAATAAAAAAATACCAAAACGCCCAGAATGTTTCAGATGTTTGTGGTATCCTTTTCATCTTTACAAAACTTTTTCAATAATTTTGAAGAGCGTAATGTTGACATGCAAAATTTCTTATCAAAGTAGAAAGGAAAGGTTGAACATTTGTAACACTCAGCCTGAGGGACACTGGGCATGCCCAGGACAGACTCATCAAAAATGGACACCAGTATATGTAACTTTGCAAAATGTTAAGTACACAATTTTCCAGGCTACATTTTAGAATAAGTTCCTGTACTGATCTGCACAATGTGCAGGTAACTAAAAAAAGAATGCAAATATCACTTTAGCATAATTTAATCTACTTGCTTGAAAGAAAAGCTTCTGCACTGTCATACATCTAAAAAAACCCACGTTCACCTGTCTCATATTTTCTGCCATTAATTCAGGACTTAAGTTTTGTTGTAACTCATGAAGACACAGAGGATCCCTCATGGGATTCAGCCCTTTGCCTGTGCATGCTGTACACATAATTGCCAACGGGCCTGGGACTGCAGCTGAAAGAAACTCATCCCTCTTTGGGAAAGATTCAAAGCAGACCTCAGCTAGGGATCCCAAGACAGTGGCTACACTCCCTCTCCGCTAAGAACAACAACCAATCTGTGCAGTCACAAGTACCCTGGCTTTGCTCTTGCCCTCCCACAACTCTCCCCCACCACCATGCACAGCTGCACAGAGGCACAGAAGCATCCTAGTGCCGTTGTCTCACATCACCCAGAAAAGCTGCTGCTTCTGCAGTAGGGAGGACTCTCCGGGCCAGCAGATAGGAAACAGCAAGAATTGCTCTAATGCACCATTTTTTTGCCATCTCAGAGCCTCCTATATGACACCTGGTAGGCATTTAAATGTTCACCAAATTATTATGCATTAAAGTAATGTAGGGGGTGTTCTCTGGCTTGTGTATATAACTTCTGCAAAAAATGTTCATAATATTTTAAGAGATTTAATATGTTAACGGTCCATAACCTGATTTCACGTTACAAATAGATGCATTATCCATGCAAAGAAGGCATAGTATTCCTTTTCTTATTCCATAATCTGTAGCAACAATTTCTGATCACTAAAAAACTGTTCACATCTGTGAATTGATTAAATCTAAAAGAAAAAAGGATTGCAGTCTACTTCAAAATACAGACACACTCTGAATATAATTTGTTAAAGGTTTTCCAACTAAATATACTTGCAGGGCAAATATATACTGAAGCACTCTGTGGTGCTTTACAAAAGATAAAAATGTTTGGGCTTTGTTTGAATATGAAAGTATCCTGTAATCAACCTTACTGAAAGAATTTTTTGTCTAATTATCAAAATAATAAACGTAGAATGTAAATTTATTTCATCTAATGCAGCATTTAAATAAGGATATACTTGAAGACAGGTATCTGCACTTTTTGAACACTGCTTTAAATGATGGTATAAATTGATATAATAAAGGTCAGCCAGAAGAGAAGGGGAGGACAAAGGTATACAGTGTAAATAGGCAACATAAGCACTTGGACATATGTTCAAGTCTTTTACTCAGTTTACCTGCCTCTTTGAGGCATGCCAATAAAGTCAACCATGCTGCTTGAGCAGAACAGCAATGCCAGTTATGCTAGTGCTGTCAGGAACTAAGGAGAAAGGGGCATATTTTGGCATGCTGGAGCAGCCAGGTCGCAGGGTACTGGATCTGTAGAGCTGCAAAGTGAGGGAAATTCTCTCTGCAGATTGTAATGGGCCTTAGATAGGCCCCTTGCCCTTATACATCTTTAACTATCCCACACATAACGCTGTCATCATGAGCTTAAGGATGTGACTGGGAAGGAGAGCAGAAATGTTTTTGAAGTCATGAAATATATCCAAGATCCTGGATACTTGTCATTTTAAAACACCGATCTGAATGTATTCAGCCTTAGCAGCAGGTTAACAGTCTGGAAACAAGGAGTAAGCAAACAGAGAGGAAAAAACACCGTTGATGCATCCTCCCCACATAATTCCCTGATTCCAGACATTTTGAGTGCACCAGAGCCATATCCAAACCCTGGGTGAACCCTGCCATCCTCATGACCCGCAGGAAACTAGCACTGGGGCTAGGGACTAGTGCTCAGGGCTGCAAAAGGCAAAAAAATACCTGGGTTTAGGTACAAGGGGCTGAGGAGGCCAAGTAGGCAGAACGATTACTCCTGGGAGCCAAGTACTGCTGACAAGGCTGCAGCCGTTTTCCCCAGAGTGGGGTTGATACGGTGCACATTATCTCCTATAGTGAAGTGTATGAAAACACTAAAAAGTCTTTTCAATCCTATTGGTCCTGCCAAGAGAGCTTGTTGGGCAGGACAATGCATCTTTGTTCTCAATTAAAAACATTATTTGGGTGTAGTAATTATTTAAAAGCCAAGAGGAATATGATGTTATGATTATAACCACAATTTGTCAAATGAGGCAAATGTTTTAAACCACCAAGGTTTGGTAGAGAAAGAAGAGAGAGGGAGTAATAACAAACAGTACTGTGACTACACATAGCCGTTATCCAACTAGGGTAATTTTACTTGTATTCTGAAATCACTGTAGCATAATCACAAACTAAAATCATAACTGCTTTGAATACCCACATACGACATACTGATATGGAGGGATTTCATTAGCACATTACATTACTGGATACTGCAACTACCCTGCCTGCTATGTTCTCCTGTCTGTAAGAATACAGAGGATTCATGGCTATTTTAATAGAGAAAAATGGGAAGCAGTGCAAGAAAGGAATGGAGAGAATTTGTGTTAAATTGGATTTTCTTGTCTCCTGCTTTAGTTTTTATCACCAAAATGACAAAACATTATCATTAGCAGTTTATACAACATGTGAACGTTTGCCCATCATTTTCTATTTTCTCTAAACCACAAAGGCTGGAGCCTGTTATATACTCGCCTTATCTTACTTTGTTACTTTAGAATCTAAGAGTGCACTGTGCACATTAATCTTTCATGGCAGAGTTCACTGAAGTTCGGCCAAAATTCAATAATTATGTTTCATCCAATGAAGCAATTTATTTATCAAATTGCGGGAATTTAGAACATATAGAACAAAGTGCTTACTTTATATGAATGAAATGCTTATTAAAAAAATAAAAATCCCACAAAAGAAAACAAGACATTCCCGTTTGGTTTCTAAAGTTTTAAAACAAGTCATAGAATCTACTGAGGAATAAAGCTATTTTTACAAGACATCTTTTTTTCTTGATAAACGCAAAGTCTTCTACTATGTGTTTTAGGGATGTTTTTCCCCATGTAAGTGAAAGTGGTCTATGAGTACTTTTGTGACTTTTATCCAAATGTATAACAATACATACCATTTACACTGTAGTACTAAAACAAGAAATGTTAAAGTCTAATGGTGATTTAAAATGGCAACTACAAAGCAAGAATTTGTATTTTGAACGGCGAATAAATTGGGTTACTGCACTGAAATATGTAACAGAGTTGAACAGTTCTACAGACTAAAATATAAGATACAAAATTACAACAAAGTCAAGCTTTATAATTGCACTCTTTCATGACATGGTTGCAAACAAATAGAAGACATAAAGTTCTCCAAGTAGGAAGATTAGAGACATGAGGACTGTTAAAAATAAAAACAGCATAACAGAGAAAACTCAATATCCTTCATCTTTTGTTGTTTCATGAAAAGTAACTGACCAGTTATTTATCAAACTAACAATAAAGAAAAAATATCAATCTACTGGTTTGGGACTTTAAGCCAGAAAATAGTATGTATCCCTTTCAGACTTTGTGAATACAGAATGATGATTTATCTGATGGAAACATCTTCTTTGTATGTTCATACAGACAATAGATTTCTTCATGAAGGAAAATGTTCATTTGGTGACTGAAATCCAAAGCTAAATTTATAATGGTTTAAGTTTTTAAGCAAAACTCCTTTTTTACTTCATATATTAGGTTTTACACTTCAAGCATGCTATTAGATGAAAATTGATTCTGTATTTAGAAACTGCCCAGAAAGTTTCTGGAACAAAATTTGCTGTGATTTATAACATAATCTTTCACAAAACGAAACAGAAATAAAACCTCTAGAAGTACTGCTCCAGTATGTGTTCATTATTTCACAGTAAAATCTCTTAGGTAAAACTAGGAACATCATAGAAGAACATTTTAAAATTAGTTTTGTAGTAACTAGATGTGCATATGCATATTTAAAACAACTGTACCTAATTTGGTAACTCAAGAGAAATTACTTCCACACAGCAGCACATAAATTCCATAAGTATTTGCGAAAATTCTACTCTAACATTTACTTTTAGACTCAATCTGGTCATTTTCTGACAATGCATTACATTAAAATAGGATAAAACTGTGATGTGTTTTTCCCTTTTGTAAAACTTTGTAGAAATCTCAGAAAAAAATGCAATTAAATCCTATCCATTTTATTTTACTAATGTTCTCCATCTATTTCTTTCAACATATTAATCTTGCATTCTAATCTTCCATTTCTTTCATTGTAAATACAGCATGTTACAGTTAAACTTGTAGGAGTCTTTTGAGTATTGTAACTCAGTCTCCTGCAACATAACAATGAGCAAACTCTCCCAGTCAAGTTATATGAAAGTACCGATACTGAAGAGTCTATAAAGCTTGAGTTTTTATCTCAATCTAGCTATGTCTTACATTATGTAATAAAAGAAACACATACCCACACACAAACACCTTACAAAAATGTACAGTTTAACAGAAGAAAGACAATACCTGTAAAGCCCATTTTAACAGCAGGAAATACTGCAAAAGGGATCGAGGCGGGAGGGGGGTGGGGGAGAGCAGGGGGCAGGGGAAGGTGCAAAAAGGCTGTTCCACATTGATATTGCTGCTGAAGTATGGTATTGCTTGTAAGTAAATAACACATATAGGAAGGAAGAAGAAACTCCTCGGCTATAGCCACTAGTGCTATGTAAAATAAAAGTACCTAACAAAAATGCTGCCTAACACATTTTATCTTAACATCGAATGCACATGGAAAATACGTTGGGGTAGAATATACACAGCGTGTAATAGGAGTTCCTCCATTTCTAGTTGTGGGATTGCTTTGTTAAATACAGATTAAATTCACAAGATGTTCAAGTGCACAATAATAATGTATTCACCTACAGTACCAGGCTTGTTTATATAATATCAGCAAGGAATGATCACCTATTTATTGCACGGAAGATCTCCACAAGTTTTGAAACTCTTAGCACACTTGAAGCGTCAATTTTTGCAGCTCTTTATTAACATTTAGACTAAGTCCCTTTTCCACTTTTTATCAACAAAGGACAACCCAGCTCTTGTTCCCTGTCTTGCAGATCAGATCCATACCCAGATTTCAAGGGATCAGGATAAATCCAAAGGCATACCCAAGATTTTCCTTGCACATTTCCCCCCAATGGAAATAGGTATGTATTTTTTAAACAGTTATATCAAAAAGCTTCACTCATGCAATTCAAACAAAGAAATTTCTCAAAAATGTCATTACTTACTGTTCACTGACCATAATTTACTGATATTAAAAGTTTACAGATTCATCTGCTTTACATCCACAAGTGTTTTGAGCTATCCCTTATACTGTATCCTGCTTAAATGTGACAATCAGTGATGCCTTGGCATGTTGAAAAATATAAAGGTACTAAAAATCCTCATTATGCCTTAGCTCCATGTAGCGTGGTTTTAAGAGATGTGTAAGCTTTGGAAATTTAGAACGATAATAGCAACATTTTGGTACATGAGGAAAAAACTGACACCCTCCCTCCCCCCCCACCGAATGCTTCAGATATACTGTATAAAGTCATTTTGACATGCCTACACAACTGGTTGTGGCAGCTTCCAGACATGATTCCTAATCACAAAAAAATGCTTCAGGTTCTTTTAGAGAAAGCTTGCCGTTGGGAAGTTGATTTTGGCCAAGTGCCAAAATCATGTGCAAAAGGGGCCCTCATTACCAATTCATGGCAGCCTTCAGCACTGACAAAAAATGTGACCCAACAGGCTAAAGCAACAACTAAAATTAAAAAGTATGAGACAAAGACAACTTACTTAGTATTCCTTCCATCGCCACATTAAACTTTTCCGTAATTAAACCCTTGTTAGTTCAAAGCAGTTTTCAACTACTTTTAAATGATTGCACAGGCAGACTGTAACAGTTGAAAGCTTCCCCTGTAAATTCTCCCCAGCCACTCCACTTCTAACAGCATTTGGGTCCAAAAGCAGAACTTTGTGCCGCACGTCTCGGCAAGAAAGTCCTCTCCAAAAAGAAGTGAGGTGCCCGCACGTATTTCAGCAAAAACCAAGCAGATCATTACAAGATTTTGCAAGCGTTAAAGGCATAGGAGGAGTGAGGAGGGGGGAGGAGAGTGAAAGAAAGCTCACTCCGCAGGAGCAGCTATTTCCTAAACTTTCTAAAAGCCTTATCAAAAGTGTGCATGCAAACATTAAGCAATCGCAATTAACAGCGCTCGCTGCAGCACTATCCCGTAAAAGCAGATTTGATACACAGCCTTACCTAGATGTCGTCTGGCTTTTCTGTGGATCAAAAAGTTTCCTGCCTAAGCACAGAGATATTCTTTCACAAACCATAAAGGCCCCTTTTATTAATCCAGCACTGTAACAGCCTGCTTTCTACACCACGTTGAGAGCAGCGTGCGTCAGCTTTCGAGAGAAAAACAATCTTAATACACAATTAGTGGCAGATTGTAGAATAGTGGATTTATCTTAAAGAGTGAAAAGGCATTTTTTAAAAAGCAAAGAGGGTGCGGTCAGATGTTAGGCTATCCCTGAGAAAAGGGGCCTAGGCTGCACTAGTACCTAAATACTAGCAGAAGCTTACTGGGAAGGGAGCCAATGGAATGACTTTGTTTGACCCAGCTGCCAATCTCTCCTGAAGCACTGCGCCAGACTAAACACTGACACTATTTTAACTCAAATCAGGCTACAGCAGCTGTTTGCTTTCCGGCTCCCAGCTATGCACCATGGCCATGATGACTCTGCACAGCACATATGATAGAGCTGGGGCACTTCTGCTAAAATAGAAGTGGAGGCTAGAGGGACTGATGTTTTGGGGGTTTCTTTCTTCCGTTTTTTTCTCTTTGTCCCTTTTTTTTTATTAAACATCTTTGCCTCCATTTTCGCCAAAGTGAAATACAAATAAGATTTGAGGCTCACAGAAAACTCAGCACTGCAAGGCAGGTGAAAGGAGAGAAGTTACCGCTTGGGACTGATAAGAATCAGAACATGTTGTGAAGATGTGCATATATATGCATTACTCCAAAATCCATCTATAACCTGAAATTATTTATTTTCCTCTTCCTAGTTACTAAAAAATTATTCAGTACACAAATAATCAACAGATTCTCCCTCATATTCAGCTTTAATTGTAAAATGAAAGTGTGTATGTATATATATACACATCTGTAAGATGCATGCATTTACATATGCATCCAGATTCTGATCTTACACCAGTGTAAATTGCACTGTAAGCAAAGAAGTTACTACAAGTTAAAACTGATGATGGAATCTAATAGCCAATTTGCATATGGAAGTATACGCGATGGAAAAAAATACATAAGCATTATTAATAATAGACATACAGCATGGAGGTTGGCCCTAATTAAAAAAAAAAAAAAGTGAAAGGAGGGTTGCAGCAGCAGAAACAAAGCACATACAGAAGTTAAAATCCAGTGGAGGCTTCTAAAATGCCAGGCATGCAGCACAGTCCAACACAGCACCTACAGTTTTCCTACATTTGCACCTGAACTCTGCCATAGTACTTAAGTCAAACTTCATTTCCTCTCATCCCATCACAGAGGGTTGCTGGCTGTTCCCAAAATCTACATGCCATGATAACTTCCTTGTTCAGTAAAAAACTCAGAAGAACGCCTCCACCTAAACCCAAAAAGCATGCAGAGTGAACTCAATCCTTTTTATTTAACGTAAAATTGTGTGACTTATCTCAATATGGAGTAAAGAATGAGGGAAGGGTCTGGCTTCTGACATCTGAATGCCTTTGGTAAGCATTATTGAGTACGCCAAATTCAATACGTATACTCATCAGGGATGATGGGGGGAGAGGAAACAGACCAAACCAAATCAGAAATAAGATAGAAAACAAAATGGTAAAATCTAAAATGTGAAAGCTGACCCTCTTGCTCTGTCTTAGGATGTTGTGCAACAACGGATTTCCATGAGCTCTTTAACAGCCTGCTACCAGAAATCAGTGGAAGTCATTTATATTGCACAAGCACCAGTCTCACTAACTACCTGCCCCTCTCACTGGTCCTCAAGTATATTAACAGTTTAATAAAAGATCCCCGAAAAGATCTTAAGTAATCCACCATTAAATGAATCAGGATTACAAAGGAAGTGAGTAATTGCTAGCACAACAAATGCCCAGTGTTCTTACCTAACATAAGAATTGGACTGGAAGAGGAGACCTGCACTATGTCTGAAGCACCAAGAAAGAACATGCAATTACATTTGCACTAAGGAGGAAGTTACAAGAAAGGCTGTTACCTACACCTGAGAAGTCTGAAATCTTAAAATGACAGACAGGTGAGACCAAGCCAACAGTTTTTACCATCACTCTTATTTCTCTCTAGGGAGCACAGCAAGTATTTATCATGAGATGAATTTGCAGGCCCCCTAAAGAAAATGTGACTTCTCAGCAAGGAAAATGTGTCACCCGTGAATTCACACCTCGCATTGTACCAAACAAGAAAGGCAATAGTGCAGCAATAGAACTCGAAAGACGTTAACAACATTGAACTCAGCATGGCTCAGAAAGAATAAAAGTACAAGATAAGAAACAAAATATCCGTGTGAGTGAAGCTTTGCCAGTTCCTTGAGGCAGAAAAGAAGGTAATATGGCCAAATCAACAGACAAATAACTTAGTAACAAAATTTGAGAATGACAGGAAGGGAATGATGTTGTTCTCAGTATAGTCAGCAAGGAACTTATCCAAGACAGGACAAGATCAGGATGTGAATGGTGGATAAGCACTTAAAACACTGGTACAGAAAAGACAAGACTATACTCTGAGAGGTGGAACACTAAGGCTTTTTATTCTAATGCAGTATAATTAGTGGAAAGCTCATGAGATCTTTTCTTCTAGGAAAAGTATTTGAAAATTTATTCCTGTTTCAGTTTGTGAGGGCAGGTCCTTTTAGATTCAGTTTGATTGTAAGTTAAATACTTGTGTCATAATTGCTCCAGGGTGGCTGCGGGAGATCGAGGTGGTATCTGGCATTTCTTTCACTTTTAAACAAACTTTTCTCAGCCTTGGGCAATGCATGAAGAAACATAAGGAACCACTGGAATAGGTAGTTAGTAGAGCTTTGCTGACAAATACAAATCTCTCTCTAGAAAACTTCTTCAAATTCTTATTATCGAAGCATTATGTCAGCTAAGTATATTTGCAGTTCATATTGTAAAAAATCTCAAGTTGCTCCTAGAAGGGTTAGGAATAACACATTCATTCATTTTACCTTGATTTTGAGCTTAGGGAGCTGAACGTGTATGTGATTACACTGTGTGCATCTATGCCCATTCAAATCTCTTCAAATCATTGCCCAATATTGACTGAATTTAAGATCAGAAATAGCAGGTGCATTTTTGAGAAGTTCAGTAATTTTGAGATCTACACCCCATATCAAATATAGGTCAAATTAATAGAAGAGAGAAATTTTGTCAGCATCCCCATGAGAAAATACAGACTATCTGTACAAGATAAACACTTTCTAACTGCTTCATTACTTCACAGTAAAATCTTCCATCAGGCACACGCACTGTTATAAATATCAAAGTTAAATTAATTTCAAGAAACAAATTCATGAATTGGTCATGGATTACCTTTCTTTTGCTGGAGAGCTGGTAGAAAGCATATTGGGTATATGGTCCAAAGGTTGTTGGTTGCTTGTTTTGTTTTGTTTGTTTGTTTTGCATTTTAGTTTCAAGTATGCACTTACAGTGACTTCTTTTTGTCCTTGTTTCTTCAATTTTTAATACTAAAATTTTGGCCCACTGCTTCATGACCAAATGATTCCTCATTTCAAGTCAATTGTAAAGTTCTGATCAATTTCAAAGGAATCAGGATCAAGCTATAAGCACATTGCCAGTGGGTCCCAGAAAATGATGCCTGTAGAGCATGGTGATTAATAACTTCCTACTTCCACTTGTGCCTCAGGTACTTATGGAAGAGATAATGGCCAAAACACTGATACAACATTGCAAGTCATATATGTTAATCTGGCATTGGAGACTCATAGCTCCCACAATGCTGTGCATTTGCTCACCTACTGAGCCTTCTACTATCTGAACTTTAAATAATTATCACTGCATGGCTTCACTAGAGGCAAATCCTGTATGACTAACTTAGTAGCTTTCTATGATGGGGTAACCATAGCAGTGGATATGGGAAAACCAACAGATGTGATCTGTCTAGACTTCTGTAAAGCCTCTGACACGGTCCCCACAACAGCCTTCTCTTTAAATTGTAGAGATGGATTTGATGGGTGGACCATAAAGTGGATAAGAAACTGGTTGGATGGTCATATTCAAACAGTAGTGGTCAATGGCTCAAAGTCCAGATGGAGATCTGTGACAGCCAGTGCCCTTCAGGGGTCCATAGTGGGACTGGTGCTGTTTAATATTTCATCGATGATATTGACAGCAAGATTGAGAGAACCCTCAGCAAGTTTGCAGATGACACCAAGCTAAGTGGTGTAGTTGCCACACTAGAAGTATGGGATGTCATCCAGAGGGACCTGGACAAGCTGGAGAAGTGGACCTCTGAGAACCTCATGAGGTTCAACAAGGCCAAGTGCAAGGTCCTACACCTGGGTTGGGGCAATCCCTGTTTTCAGTACACAATGGGGGATGACATGATTGAAAGCTGCCTTGCCCAGAAGGACTTGGGGGTGCTGGTCAATGAGAAGCTTGACATGAGCCAGCAGTGTGCACTTGCATCCCAGAAGGCCAACCGTATCCTGGGCTGCTTCAAAAGAAGCATGGACAGCAGGTTGAGGGAGGAGATTCTGCCTCATCTGGAGTACTGTATCCAGTTCTGGAATCCTCATCATAAGAAGGATATGGAGCTGTTGGAATGGGTCCAGAGGAGGGCTACAAAATTTATCACAGGACTGGAGCACCTTCCCTATGAGGACAAGCTGAGAGAATTGGGCTTGTTCAGCCTGGAGAAGAGGAGGATCAGAGGAGATCTTTTAGTGACCTCCCAGTACCCGAAAGGGGGGCTACAAGAAAGCCAGACAGGGCTTGTGGTGATAGGATGAAGGGGAATGGGTATAAACTGGAGAGGGGTAGATTTAGGCTTGATATAAGGAAGAATTTTTTCACTATGAGAGTGCTGAGACACTGGAACAGGTTTCCAGGAGAAGTTGTGAATGCCCCATTCCTGGAGGTGTTCAAGATCAAGTTGGATGGGGCCTTAGGTAACCTGATCTATTGGGATGTCCCTGCCCATTGCAGGGGTGTTGGAACTAGATGATCTTTATGGTCCCTTCCAACCCTAACAATTCTATGATTCTGTGATTCTATGATTCTATGCTAGGCTGGAAGCTTTTCACCAGTAATAATCACTAGGTGAAAGAGGGGGTGCAAATACGTTAAACATAGGACAAAACCTGCATTTCAATATTCCAGGAACTTCAGGGGAGCAAGTTAGATTTCTAAAGCAAAAACTGACTTCAAACAACTTTATTTCCCTACTTACTACATCAATATATCACACACCGCTAATTTTATTAATATATTTAACTTATACTACACTTATTTTAAGGTAGAAAATAATGGTGAAATAAGAGGGGGGGAAAAAAAGAAAAAATCCCAAATAAACTACTCCCTGCCCCCAACCAGGAGTAAATGCTTTACTTTCTATTAAAAAGTGAGAAATATAAATAAATTCAAGAGACAGTCACCTATTCATGGTGAAATGGAACCCAGATGCTAACAGCTGAGAAGGAACTTGTCTCAGAGACTTGATTGCATAAGTATCTTTCATGAAGGATTTTTATAATCTGCTGAGTAAACCAGTGTCCACCACACTAGCAGTGCCCACCAGTAGAGAATTAAACTTTTCTGTTCTGTTTGGTTGGGAAAATCTGGTATTGGCATAGTCCATATACATCTTTTAAACAAGAGAATAGGACATGGTAGTTGCAATAGAATTAGTTTAATTCAGACTCTAAAATTAGTCTTACACAATCTCATCATCTCCAGATACTTCTTTACACAAATAAATCCACTAAAATATTTATACTGTCCCATACAAAGGGGTGAATGCCTTCTGGGGATTATTGCTCCAAGGCAGCAATAGCTCACTATTTCTTTTCTGCAGCAAGTTGCAACGTTTTTTTGAAGTACAATCTATACAGTCTATTGATCTTTCAATCACACCTCCCACATTTCCACAAGTCACAACATATTTATGCTTCAAGACATCTTCTGGAACAAATCAGTTTTAATTTTGAATTAGAATACTGCATGACATGAGACAGATATAGCTAGGGTTTCTCCTAAGAATAAATTGGTGTGCTTTTAGAACAGAAACCAAGCAAATATTAAGCTGGCATATACGCCTTACTTCTAAGCCAAGGAAATAACTACCACATGTATTAAAAAGTCAGTATCAAACATAATTAGATTAGATATAACACAACTGGGCCCCCAAAGACCACCATCCAATCTTACTCATTCCATCCTCAAGACCAATTATCATGTTATTATACTGTGTACTTCTGAGAACCCATCAGGAAGAGGATGTGCTGCTGAACAAAAAGCCAGCTCTTGTCTCAAACATCATCTTACTATTTTGTCAGTCAAATTCAGCCCTGGTACCTAAGATGCCTTCCATGAACTCATGCACAAGTTTAGTTTTTTTCTTCCACCACCGTAATCTCTTTTTAAGTTGTGACTACTGAAGAGGGAGACGTATTTCAGGTTTTCCTTTGTGAATAAATATTTTCTAGAGAATTACATTTCATGACTTTCTTTAACAAGGGGTTAAAGAAGATAAGGAAAGAGAAAATAAAAACCAAGAAAAAGAAAACAATGAAGAAGATTTTTGATAATGAACCTCTACAAAAATTAAGCAAGCATTAACAACAATTTCATGCTTAGCACTAAATATAAAAATAAGATGGACAGCAAACAAATTCTGTTTGCAGTCTTGCATATTACCAAGATGTTAGCAAGCCTAGGAAGAGATGTGATAAAGCAGTTCAAGATGACTAGAAATAAGGATTCTTGGTGTTTATTTCTGACCCTGCCCCTAGCACAATGGGTAACCTTGCATATATAACCCAAGCTCCTCTGTCAGTTTCACCTGTTATGAGTTCACAAGCCTCGAAAAGCATGTGAAAGGATCTACACAATCAGGCCTTTCATCCTCTGCACTCTAGTTACTGTAAAAGTGGGGCAGATAACATTTTTGTTATTTTTTAAGTAATTAATAATACATTAATATGTACACTACTAATTCTTGCTAAGTATTTTGAGATCCACACTCACATCAATGGTGGAAGAATCAAAAAAAGCATTTCACCATAAATTAATGTGAACTCAACTATGTTTTCTGATTGCCTATAATGTTCATGTACAGCTGTACTAAATATTAAAATGTGTGGACTGAATGTCTAGAATAAGTTTGTGGTTGGTTTAAGTGCTGTTTTTATGTAAATTAGCGAGACAGGGAGTCAGATCCAGTTTTTCACTGCATGTTTCACAAAGATGGTCCTAAGCACCAGTGTCTAGAGTTTTAAACTACCTGCTTCACTGCAAAACTTAAATAACCAATCACTCTGCCAAGGAATATGTCTTTAAGTCAGTGCTGTGTTGACTCTTTAAATATTTTCACTTTTAAATATAAACTTTTCAGGCAAAAATTTCTCTTAGAGAACAAGGACCCTACACAACCAAAATGCAGAGAAGTTACTGCATTCTGTTTTTTTCAGTCTCACTTGTTTAAGTATAGCTGACAGCACAGATGCATGTATTACTCTTGTCTAGGGGATAGCTTGTTTACCAAATTTTAATGATGTTTGAAATTGCCTTATTCAAGAATAGCGATGGTATTGACTATTAATGTGAAGCAGAAAACAATACCATTACACCAGGAGACTAAAAATATGTGCCTTGGGTTCTAGGTATAGAATCATAGAATTGTTAGGGTTGGAAGGGATCTTTAGTTCATCTAGTTCCAACCCCCCCATCATGGGCAGGGACATCCCACTAGATCAGGTTACCTAAGGCCCTATTCAGGCTGATCTTGAATACCCCCAGGAATGAGGCATCCACAACTTCTCCTGGCAACCTGTTCCAGTGTCTCAGCACTCTCATGGTGAAGAAATTCTTCCTTATATCAAGCCTAAATCTACCCCTCTCCAGTTTATACCCATTCCCCTTCATCCTATCACTACAAGCCTTTGTGGATAGCCCCTGTCCAGCTTTCTTGTAGCCCCTTTTGGGTACTGGAAGATCGCTAAAAGATCTCCTCTGATCCTTCTCTTCTCCAGGCTGAACAAGCCCAATTCTCTCAGCCTGTCCTCATAGGGAAGGTGCTCCAGCCCTGTCATCATCTTTGTAGCTCTCCTCCTAGTCAAAACTCTGGAGAGGAAAAAAGAGGTAGGTGGGATTTGCATACTCTCAGGATTTCAAAATCCTGCTCAGGAGCCATTTCCATTGCTGTGTATTGAGGCACAACCAAAACTAAACCTGGCAATACGGCAGAAGTTCTTCAGACCTTTGTGCATAGTGCAGCAAACTGGCTGGGTTTCCAAACTGTTACACTAGAAGGTTTGGAAATGAAAGATTTTATTTGCATATTATAGATCCACCTACGAATTGCCTACAGACAAAACACGATGTGCAATTAGAATAACTTATACAGTACTATTATTATATTCTTCTCGCAAAACTGGCTGTCTGGAATTTTTTCGTATCAAATCCTACTCAAGACACAAAGTAACATTTTTAGGATCCTTTATTCTTTGACAAACTACTACCTATCAAATAAGCAATATATAACAAATAGCTTGGCTATTATCTGCTATTATTGCACATCTGTGAAGGCCCAAGAGAAAAGACCATCAGCTACAGCCTCTTTCTTTGGGCAAAAAATCAAAATATTACATGGCTTCTCTTAGTTTGCTATACAGCAGAATAGATTTTAGAACACAACTTAGGGGAAAGCAACATATTTGATCTTTTTTTTTCATCACAACAAAATACTATATTAGAGAACATACTTAACATGTTTCATCATTCTGGTTTGGTGTTCAAAATTTTCATGACTGCTGCTGTCAGGTGAAAGTTCCATGAAATGGAACAGATTAAACTGGCTAGGTCCTATTTAATACCTTCAGTTATTCATACAAATGTTACCCTCTGCATAAAGACTTTTTTTGATAAAATGACTTCCTATGTCTAAAACTGGTTTTTATTCCACTCCCAGCTGCATTTTATTAGTTATTTTAGACAGCAATTTGCTGCCACTGGAGTATTTTCAAGTTTAATCTAAGGCAAATTCTGCATCCCAGCTGAAAAAGTAGCAGCTATGAAAAGTAATTTTCAGTTAGTCACATCATCGCAAGTTGGTTTACATTTACGGTATATGAAGTTAAATTACCATTCTGAAATGAAACCCAGAAAACTGGAACTCAGTTGTGGCGAAAGCCTTGCAAAGTAGAAGTCTGTTTTGAGTCGTGGTAATAGTTTGTCACATCTGCTTAATACGTATAGTATTAGAGAGCTGTATGCCAGTACTGATGGGGAATGCATGCTTATTACCTTAATCTTGTGAGTAATAACATAACATGAACAATCAAATGTATAGGTTTTCTTTATTTTTCTGTGTACATTTTTAATGCAGAATCTCAATATGTAATGATCCCTAAAGCATCACAATATTTAATGTGTTCAACAAGCTTCAACGCATGCCAAAATTTTCCTTGAACATTGTGTTTACTAAAGCAACAGAGGAAGAAGAGAAGATAGACAGTAGACTATGATCAGTTTTAATTCATCTGTACTCAATGCTGAAAATGATGGTACCTCCAGGTGAAAGTAGTTTCTATGAATGCTTAGCATACTTAACAAACACTACTTCAAAACTGTGACAAGTCCATGCAAAGCTCTGGATAGCAAACTGGCTTTCTTTGGTTAAGTGCTGTTTTAAAAGCCTTAAGTGTGCACTGCTTAACTGACTAAGCAGTGGGGAGAACATAGTCAGGAGACAGGACAAAAGCAGAAGGAAACAAAATAGTTTTCTGGACTTCAAACAGAAGACTTATAATGTTTGGACATGAGCAGCTGAAATGGAATAATATTTCATCTTTCAACATTTGGTGTGAAAAACTAGCAAACTGCTATCAAACATTAGCACGGTGCTTATGAGTATAAGGATCTAAAAGTAGTGGAATGAAAATGATGAGCAATAGCTGTGGATACAATTATAACACAAAAGAAGTACAAAAAGGAAAAACGAAGGTGGTGAGTTAGAAGGAATTAATAGAGGAAGACAAATGAAAGGGACTTTTATTTTCCTCTCTCATCAAGCCTGTAACCATGGGGCAGGACAAACAGAAACTCTGATTTCTTGCTATATGTCCATTGCTGGACAGAACTAATGATGGATGTCTCACAGTATATTTAGCCCTAGACAGAAAACAATTTGGAAAATTATAGAAAAGCCTTTCCAGCTAATAGCAAGAATTGTGTCAATGTAGATTCACAGAATTTGTTAGATTTTGGAATGTCTTGAAGTAATAGGGCATGTCAGCATGCAAATACTTTTGATATTCCTATAAGCAAAATAACTTCAAATATAGCAGAAAAATGTTTTGGGTGTAAATTCTGCTCCTTCATGGTTACACTGCAATAGTACAAATGCTATATGAAGCTTTACACATAAAAGTATTGGCAGCCGTGCCTTATAATTTTTTTATTTTTTTAAATATCTACCAAATGTAGAAAACTATAATAAATTACTCATCACAAGCTTAATGATAACTCAAACATTAGCAAAAATTGATGAAATTACAAACTTTTGATTTTTACTTCAAATCTATGTTAAGCTGAAATATGTTCCTTTGAATCAACTGGTTTATCTCACCTGTAATGTGGAATTGTGGGATATAAGACAACCTAGCACTTTATAGAAATCATTTGGGTACTCTTTTTGGGTGGATTTCCATGAAAATGAGGCTATGAAATTTTATACCTGCTGGAGATCAACTCTGATGCATATTTCTTTGTGACAATTGACATGCGCTAGTTTTGGATGTAGAGTTATGCAGAAACAGCAAAAATCAAACAAATAGTGAGCAAACAAATACTTCATGTAGCTTTTACTTTTTTCCCTTTTCATGAAATATTTTCTTCTAATTAAGCTGTTATTTTGGAGGAAAATATTAGATACATATATATTTAAAAAATCATTATCTCACTACAGAAAAGAGGCAGCACATGATAAATCTTTTACTGTTCTGTGGAGCATAACAGAAAAGTGCCCAAAACATTTACTTATCATCATAGGTAGAAAGCCTATGATTCTAAAAATTATACCAAAGGGAAGGAACAAAAATTAGTAACATACTGTTTAATGTTCACATACTGAAAACAAAACACAAAGCAAAAAGAAAAATATTTTGCTTTGCCATACCTTAATTAGTAAGCAATGGTTTTAAAAAAAATTAGTAAAAAAGCCATTTTTTTTTCAAAAGAAAGAGTTAAGCAGCAAGGCTATTTATGCAGTTTTCTCACCACTCAATATAGGACTAAAGACCCTGCAATTTTCAAGGTGATTTGCAATTTCCATTAATTTGTTGAAGGTTTTGTACCTCAATAATGAGACACTTTCATCAGTTATTAGTGAATCAGAGCTGTTTGCAGCTTTAATTCAGACACAGTAAATACAAATGCAAATGTGCACATAATTTTCTATTATCATTTCTAGAGGGTATAGAAGGCAAATGATCTTCAAGAGAATGGGGATGTTTATCTTTATTTGCCTAAAATTGGTTAAAAGCCCCATACTGCTGGAAGCGAACTGGAAGTTGTTGATGAGTGACAATATTTGGGTTGTGAGGAAATGTAAATGGTCATTCAGTGCTGGGCTGCTTGCTTTACCTTCCCAAAAACTGAAAATCTTAAGGTTTTGTTTATTTTAAAAGACAAAATTGTCAGGCTGTCATAAAGATATGGCTTTATTTACTCATCAGCTTCTTGATTTAAAAGAAAATATATTAATGTCTAGGACTCATATTAATTCATAGAATCATAGAACAACCAGGATGGAAGAGACCCACCGGATTGAGTCCAACCATTCCTATCAAACACTAAACCATGTCCCTCAGCATCTTGTCTACCTGTGCCTTAAACACCTCCAGGAACCACCTCCCTGGGTAGCCTGTTCCAATGCCCAAGGACCCTTTCTGTGAAAATTTTTTTCCTAATGTCCAGCCTAAACCTCCCCTAGCAGAGCTTGAGGCCATTCCCTCTTGTCCTGTCCCCTGTCACTTGGGAGAAGAAGCCAACATCC